>QJNZ01001026.1:0-29899 GCA_004155055.1 Monosporascus sp. CRB-8-3 | reverse complement strand
AACTGATAATAAATATTAAATAAAAAGGGAGTTAATAAAAATATTTTATAAATTAAAACAAATTTATAATCGAAAAAAAGAGAAATAAGGAAAAAAAAAAAGAAAAAAAAGGGGGCCGGGGGAAAAGGGGTGGGGGGGAGAAAGATAAAAAAAGAAAAAAGGAGAAAAAAGAAAAAGAAAAAGGAAAAAAGAAAAAAATGCAGCGAAATAAAACAAAATTGAACGCTAAAAGAATATATCCGCCGGAATGCCAGCGACCCGGCCGTAATAGGTATCGGCGGGCTGCTCGTCGAAAGAAGATCCGCCTATGCCGAACCGTCGACGCCAAGGCGGTTCGGCGTCGCCGTCGGCTACTAAGGCCCACTCGGCGACGCATCGCCGATATGCCGAGGCCGCTTTTAAATATCGGGTTAATGGGATAACGTTTTAATAATACTTTTATAGTTTAACGGTACGGTACCGGGTATTTAATATCCGGAGATATAAGTTCGAATTTTATTAAAAGCAACCGGAGGTTTTAACGTTTACGTTTTGCTTTACGTATAAGATTATTTCCGCCAGGCCCGGAAGGCCCCGTTATTTTTTTTTTTTCTAAACGGAAGGCGGCGGCCGTACGTAAACGGTAATAATATTCGGAATTTTTTCCTTAATCTTTAAAATTCCTTATTTATTATTTTTAATTTTCGTAATTTCCCCCCTTTTTTTTACTCTAAAAAATAAAAAAAAAATCTAGGTATTTTTTAATATAAAATTAAGTTATTTTTATAATTTTTAATACCGTTTTTATAATATAAAATAATATTATTAAGTTTAGTTTATAATATTCGTTTTAAAAATTATATTAATTTAATATTACCGGACGTCATTTTTATACGTAATAATATTATAAATAAATTAAAAGTTTATAAATAATATTATAAATTATAAATAATTTATAAATAAAAAACGAATAAATAATAAAGAAAAAAAAAAAGGTAAAAAAAAGATTAAAAACGGAAACCCTTTTTCCGCCCTTAAATAAAATTATAATACGCTTTTTAAAGTATTTGTAATTAATTTTTCGATTTAATATAATTAATATTTTTTATTTTTAAAAATTAAAAGTTTCGTTTGTTAAATTCGCCTTATTTTTAATTAATTACTTATTGCTAAAACGATATAAATTATATATTAATAATAATTATTTATATATTCCGATATTTATAATAACAACCGTAACGTTAACGTTTTTTTATTATTTATAAAAAATCGAAAAATTAAAATCGTTTTAAAAGTTAATTTTAATTTAAAGCGTACCCGTTTGGTAAAATAATTACCTTATTTACGTTTCGTTTTTTTATCGCGCTACCATTTTCTATATAAAATTAACGAAATCGCTTATTTATAATAAATTAATAAAAATAAATATTAAAAAGCGGGCGCCGAAATAATACTTTAAAGCTTTAAATAAAACCCTATATAAAATAAGATTTATAAATATTTTTGTTTTTATTAAACGAAAAAAGGTAAAAGCTGGAAAAGTTAAACTTTAATAATATTTCATATAAATTATATAAAAATTTATTAAAATCGAAGTTTTTTATTATAAAAAAAATTAATTTTCTTTTTTAAAAAAAGCCTTAAGGGAATAATACGCCAATTTAATTAAATTTAATAAGGTGTCTAATAGTAGGTTTATTAATAATACTTAACGAAAATACCGCGGAAAAAAAAAAACCTTAAAATAAATTCGGAAATAAATAAGGAAATTAAATAAATAAATCGTAAAATAATAGGAAATAATAACTTAAAAATAACATTATAACGTCCCAAAAAAAAAGATAACAATTGCGTAAATTAACGACCTTTATATATCTTTAGTTTTAATTATAAAAACCTAAATAATTATTTTTTAAATAATAATAAAAACCGAAATCGATAATAATACGATTAGTTAGCAAATAATAACTGTTAACTTTTTATAAAATTTTTATAAATACTTTTAATTAAAACGATTTTAATTAAGGAAATATCAAAAATACGGACCTTTAGCCGTAAAAACGAATTTTTAACTACGTAAATCGAAATATAATAATTTTAAAAATTTTTAAATAAACCAAAACGCAAATAAACGAAAACAATAAAAATCAAATACGTAAGGTATTCTTTACTAAACCTACTTAAATCCCCCTTATATATTATCTTAATATATTTACGTATTTTTTAGGAAAACTTTAATAAATTTCCGTTTTAACGATAAAATAACTTTATTCGTTTATTATCGAATTATTTCCGAATAATCTTTAAAGGAAAAAATTAATCCGTTAATAAGGTTTATAATAAAATTAATTATATAAAAAACAAATTAATTTTTAAAAAAAATAAAATAAATTTTAATTTATTTTCCGATCGGTAATAAACGTAACGTAATAAACGTTTCGGTTTACCCCAGTAAAAAATTTATTTATTTTAAACTCGGAATATACGGTATATATTTATAACTTTATTAATAAGTTTTTAAATTTTAAATTAACCGTATAAAATAACGGGATATACGTAAGTTATAACTTTATATTTATTAAACGGTATAAAAAAACTAATATAATATTACAAAGCTTTAATAATACGACAACGTTACGTTTATACGACATAATATATTACGAAAGTTTCGTATTTAATCCGGTATTTTTCCGGCAATTTCGAAAAAAAAAATATTAATAAAATAACAAAAAATTAAAAATTTTATTCGGGTTTAATACGATTAAATAATTTTTACGTTAATAAATTAATTTAATCGGCTCGTTATCGAAAATATTAACGCAATTATTACTTATATAGCCCTTATAACTTATAAGCGAAACGTTAACTTATATACGGCGGAACTATTACGTATCGGTAACGGTACAATTTAATATTTAAAATTAAATTACGTAAAGCCCGAAATAATCATCCAGTTATAATTTTATAAAAAAAAAAATCCGTTCGGAAAGTTTTATAATAATTAAATACCAAGTATACGGCAAAGTAAAAGTTAAAAAGCTAATACGTTATAAACCAAAAAAAAAAATTATTTTAATTAAAATAACGAATTATTATCAAATTTATAAATATCGAAAAAAACCTTAAAAAATATAAATACGTTATATTAATTACCGGTAAATATATAAACTTTATTTAAGATATTTACCTTAAAAATTACAAGTAATATATATTAACTATATCGGTTCGATACCTTTTCGGAATTTTAAAAAATTAAATTAAGGTATCTTTATAGGTATTCGTATATAATAAAAAGAAAGAAAACAAGAAAAAAAAAGGAAATATTTAAAGAAAAAAAAAAGAGGAATTAAAAAAAGATAGGGGGAAAGGGAAAAAAGGAAAAGGGGAAAAAGGAAAAAGGAAAAAAAAAGTATAATAAAATAATTAAAAAAAGGAAAAGCGGTAAAAATAAAGGGAAAAAAGGGGGAAGTAATTAAAAAAGGAAAAAAAGACGAAATTAAAGAAAGGAAAAGGGAAAGTAATTAAAAAAAAAACAGGGGAAGTAATAAAAAAAGGCGAGGACGTAATTAAAAAAAAGAAATAAAGCTGTAAATTAAAAAAAGAAAAAAGGGGTAACTAAAATAAGAAAAAAGTCGAGTAATTAAAAAAAAAAAAGGGGATAAAATAATAATCGTATAATTTAGCAAAAATAATAATAAACGTAAGAAAAAAAAAAAAGGGAAAACGGGGACGGGACGGATCGGCCGATTGAAATAAAAGGTAAAAGATTAATAAAACGTTAGCATATAAAACCGTTCCAAGGTTAATTTTCGCAATACGTTAATATAAGAATTAAAATTGAAAACGACGAGAATTATATAAGGCCGCAATTTAAAAATTAAAATCCGAATATATAATATATAAAGGAAATAAGCGAAAATAAAACGAAATAAATTAAAGGGCGAATTAAACGAAGATATATTATTATAAAACAGATTATAAACGAAAATTAAGTTAATTATATTTAAAATAAAGGAAAAAAAAAATTAATATTTAAAAAACTAAAAGGAACAAATAAAACCTTTAAAGCTTAAAAACGTTATATATATAATAAAAATAATTAAGCTTAATTAATACCGTAATATATATTATAAAAATTTAATATTTAAAAAAATAATTAAAATTTAAATTAATAATGTATAATAAAATAGAATTAAAGTAAAGCTAAAGTTAATAATAATTATAGAAAAAAAACTTACAAACGTAAAAATTAAAAAAAGCAATAAAAATAAAAGTTTTATAATAATAATTACGAAATTTAAAAACGTAATATAAATTAATATTAATTAAAAAAAGAAAAAATAATTTCAAAATTAAAAAATAAAAAAAAAATAAATAAAAAATAAAAAGAAAAATAAAGAAAAAAATAAACAGATTTTTAAGAAATAAAATAAGATAAAGTTTTTTTGTTTAAAAAAAGGAAAAAAAAAAGATAAATAACGTAAAATAAAATTAAATTAAATAAAATTTAAAATAAATTAAATTACCTAAAATTACTTTAAAATCTTTTTATATTTATTTTTACCTTTTTTTTATATTATTTCCGTTATTTATTTTTTTAATTTATTATTACGATAAATATATTATAGCCTAGTTAAGGTATTGTACCCCTGCTAAATTTTTTCCCTTTTTACGCTTTTATATAACGATAAAATATTTTACTTAAGCTGCCTTTTTTTTCTTTTTCTTTAATAACGATCGAACTCCATAATTTAAATATTTTACGTTTCCCACTTTTTTTTTTCGCCTATTAACGTTTTTTTTCTTTTCCTATTATTAAAATTCGACATTTAACTTTTATTCGTATTATTTTATTAAAGTTTAATACGTTTATTTAATTTTTACGTTTTTTTATTTTACTTTAATTTTTTATTAAGTTATTTTAATATAATTATTACGTTTTTTTTCTAACTTTAACCGTTCGTTTTCGTTTTTAAATTCCGTTCTTTTATTTATACGGTAAACGGCTACCGTATTATTATATTTGCCTAAATCGTCGATTAATAACTTAAAACTTATTATAAGTTTTTTAATTTTTCGTAATATAAAACCGTAATTTTAACCGAACGGAATTATTCCGGAATACGCCTAACTGTAAAATAATTTAATTTTATTATTCGGTTTTATTTTCGCCCGAAAACCTTAATATATCTTTCGTTAAAGCTAATAACCGATAACGGTTTTCGATATAACAAATATTAGGAATATAAATTATATAAATAATATTAAACTTTTATTTTTTACTTTAAAAAAATTAATTTATTACCGGTAACCGTAAAGAATATATTCCATTTTTGCATTAAAAACGTACCGATTTATTATATATTTCTAGTATATATTATTAAATATTATAAAACGGTATATTTATTAACGGTTTAATCAAAATTAAATAAGGTTATATTTTAAATATAACAAATTCGGATTAACCGACGGTATTAACAACCGAAATTAATAATTTATTAATAACTATTCGACATATTTTTATCCGTTTTAAAATTTCGGTTAAGCATTTTACGGAATATTATCCATTAACCGGTTATGGTAATTAACGATCGTTATAAATAAATTTCGTCAGCTGGAAAAAGTATTTTAAAAGTATTTTTATTTCCATATTTCGAACGTTATTATTTTCGCAATTTTTTCCGATTACCGATTAATTTTCCTTTAATTTTATACTAAATACGGCCATATACGAACGGTATATTTTTAATTCGTTTAAATACTTTTATATTGTTATTAAATTATATTTGCAAAATAAAATAACGAATAAAATAACTATATTTATTTTATAACGATACGATATTAATAAAAATTAACGGAAACTTTTTCGATATATAATACTTAATATTTAAAAAATATAAATAATTATTTTATTTTATTTTATTTTGTTTTATTTTATTCCGCCTTTATTTTTTTACTTTCCTTCTTTTTTTCTTTTTTTTTTCCTTTTTTTTTTTCCTTTTTATATTAATTAATTTTTTTTATATTTTTAAAATCGATATTATTTTCCGTTTTAGCCGTTCCGTTAATAATAATAATAACGCTGCTTTTTTAAAACTATATCTATTTTAACGTTTCTAGTTTAACAAAGCTTAACGGAAAACCTAAGTCCGGTTATTAAAATACGCGGAAATCGTAATATCCATCTACGTTAACGCGTTTGCTCTGGCCGATAAATAAAAAACGCAAATATTTTTAAGGTTAAATAAGCTTAATTAAATATATTTTAATTTTTTTCTTTTTATTATCCTTATTTATACTAATTAAAAAAAATTTTCGAACTTTTTATTTAACGGATTTATATTATAAAATTTCCGTTCTTAAAAAAAATAATACGTTCCGATTAATTATATATCCAAATATTCCGTTATCGTTTTCGTTATCCGAACTTTTATTTTTTTTCGGGCCGTTTAATACCGTTATAAAATTATTTAAAAGTTATTCTTAAAACGTAAATTATTAATATCCGCTGCGAAATATCGGACCGATTAAAACGATTAATTATTATTTTTCTTTTTTTTATAACCGTTTATTAAGGTTTATTTAATAAATATATATTTTAATATTAAACTTACGCCGATTACCTAAATTATACGTACGCGTAAATACGGTATAAAAATTATACGGTTCGAACCATAACTAGGAAAAATTAACTAAAATTAAAAAACGTTTTTTATCGATAACGTTAAGTTATTTATATCTACGTTCCGGTCCGGTATATACGATATATTTATGGATTTATAAAAATAATTAACCGATTTTTTTTTTATTCCGTATACGAAATAACCGAAATTTTCGCTTTACAATTTAAAACATAATACGGGCAGCCGGAATTATAATAATAGTTTTATTACCTTTTTCGAAATCCGTAAAATTCTTTTTAAAAACGGCAACAAATTTATCATAACCCGGTTATATTCGGATAAAAAAAACCCGTTATACCGGCGTTTTTTTCGTCCGGGCAATTTATCTTTTAAAAAAAACGTTATATAAAATTACCAAGTACGTATTAAACGTTTTTTCGAACAGCTTTTCGTATTTATTTATATCGTTAACGGCCAGCCCGGAAAATCCGGCAAAATCTTATTTTTTTATATATATAATTCCGGCCCGATCGGTAATCGGAATATTATCGTCGAAAACGGCATCGTTTATCCTTATACGATTAAAGCGAAATAAGATTTTCGTAAAATTTTCCGGTACCCGCTACCATATATTTACTTTATTTTTATCCGGTATATTAAATTTATACAGTTATTTTTCTTTTAATTCGATAATTAAATATTATTTTATAACGATATTAACTTATTCGGGCTTAATTTTTTTTTTAATTACGGATATTTTCCGTTCCAGTATTAAACGAAAAACGTACGTCCGGAAAAAAAGATAATATACTTTAATTATAAAGTAAATTACAGGCGGCTTTATATATTAATACGTTAAAATATATAAAAACCTGTTTAAACGTTATTTAATATTAATAAATAACGGTTTTTATTATTATCCGTTATTTAATTAACGTAATTTATTTTTTTATTATTAACGAATTTAACGAATAAATTCGTTATTACTATTACCGCGTTCGTTTTAGCAATAAAAATAACAATTATAACGATTTAACCAATTTCGAAAATAATAATCTTATTACGTATATTACCAAAACGTACCGGATAATAACCGCCTAAACGAATTATACGAATATTACGTATATAACCGGTTATGAAAAATTTATTATAAATTTCGATAAAATATAAAAAAACGGGAAAAATATTTAACGGTAAATTAAAAATAATATCCGTATATAAAAATTAATAAATAAACGATTCCGGCAAATAATAATAACGATATTACCGGCAATTATTTAAATTCCGGTTTTAATTTCGGTTTTATTAATTATACTAATGCCGGTACGTTTTAAACGTTTAACTTTTTTTCTGTTTCGGTAAATAATTTATTAAAAAAACGGAAACGGTAACTTTTTTATAAGTTAAATATTTTGTTATTTATAAAATAACGATATTTTCCTAAATAGATACCGGCTTTAAATTAAAGTACAACGGCGATATTCGCTTTAAAGTTTTCTTAAAACGAAACGTATTTATTATCCGGTTAACTTATCCGGAAATTATCCGGTACGTTTTTTTTTAAATTTACCGGAAAATTATCCGGTTTAATTTTTTTTAAATTTACCTAAAAATAATTTAATTTAAATTTTATTTAAATTATTTAAAAATTACCTGTTTCGATTTTAATTAACGTTATCCGATAACTATTTAATTTATTTGTTAATAACGTTATATAACGTTAAAATTATTCTAACGTCGATCGAAACCGAAATATCCGTATAATTATTATTAAACGTTTATTAAATAATCGTTAAATTATTACTTAAATTTTTATCCGTATACGTATATTTTAAAAAGGAAATTTAATCCGCTTAGATTAATTATTTAATTTTAAACCGGATATATAAAATATTATTTTACTTAAAATTATTAATATTTTCGATATTAATTTTTTTTATTAAAATTAATTTAAGGTTATATCGATAGAACCTTTACGTTTTTTTTTTTTTTACTATTTAAAAAGTAATAAACGGTAACGTTTTTCGATAATTAAATACCGGAAACATAATTAATTCCGAAAAACCGGTAACCGGGTAATAACGCGGATATATTCCGGTTCGTATAATTTCGAAAACTTTAAAATAATAATTTTACGGCGGAATTAAAATTAATATTTAAAAACGAAATTCCGGAATTCCGGAAATAATAATAACGCATTTTACGATTATTAACGTATTATTTTATTTCCGATTTAAACGAAATTATCCGAAACGTTTAATTTAAATTTTAATAATTATAATATTAACGATAATAATAATAATAACCATAATTATATTTTTAATTTTACGTTTTATTATATATTACGTTAATAAAATTCGAAAAATAAAACGTTTTTATATTACCGGCATATTATTAATTATAATTAATTACCGTAATTATTATTAATTTTTTTTTTACTTTATATTATAACTTTTACCGGTATTATATAAATAATAATATTTATTCGGTTTTTTAAAAACCCGGCGAAATTATTAGTAACGTTATTATTTTATAATTTATCGTTATAATTATTTACGAATATTTTATTAAAAATAAAAAGTTTTTAACGTAATATAATTAATTAATTATAGCGTACCGGTTAAAACGGATAATATTAAATAAATATTACGTACGGCGTACCGGTTAAATATATTAAATATTTAAAATAAATAATAATAATTTAACATTTAGGGATTTTTTTTAATAGTTACGTTTTCGGTAAATAAATTTAAGTAATTATATAAGTTATATAATTTCGAACTAGGACGTATTAAAGTAATCCGTAAAGAAATCCGGAACCTTAACTTATAATATTACGTATATACGAAAATACCATTTGCATTTACCGGAACCGCTAAAAACCGGCCATTTATTTAACGTTTAAAAAACGTAATTAAGGTTTACCGGAAATAATTCGGCTTAATTAATTTTATAACGAAAATATTAATTTTTTCGATTTATATCCGTAACGTTAACGAAATTACCGAAATTTTGCGTTATTTTAAATATTACGAAAAATTTAACGTAATAAAAATACGGTTAATATTTTTAAATAATTAAATAATTACCGGCGGAATATTTACGGTTATAAACGTAATTAATTATAAATTTAATATTCCGGAAATTAAATTCGTTTTCGATTATAAAAAGCTGGTATTTTTAATATAATACCGATAATAAACCGGCCGGATTATTAAAAATAAAAATAAAAATAAATACGTTTGTTATTATATATAATCCGTTATTACCGTTATATATTTTGACCGATAAATAATTTAATTAATATTCCGTCGATAATTATATCTTAAACTTAATTTACCGGTACGTTAATTTTGACGTATATTTTAATAATTATAAAAATTTTTTTTTATAGTAAAAAACAATAATCCGGGCCGTAAATTACTTTTCGATTAATATTATTTTTATAAATTATATTACGATATCGGTTTAATTGCCGGCGAAACCGAAAAAGTTACATAAAATATTTTAAATACGGTAAATTTTAAAATATTAACGTTAAATGGCAAATTAATTGTTATCGAAATTAAAATTAAGTTATTAACGAAAAGTTATAATATAAATAATTATATTTTAATAATCGGTAATAAACCGGCGATAATTTTATTTATTATTAATCCGAATTAACGTTTAAAAAAAATATTTTAACCGAATTAAATTATAAAGAAATTATTTTATACTTTTAATTTATCGGAATTTTTAATTTTTATATAACGGCCCAAAATTAATAACCGGTTAATTCGATAAATACCGGCCGTAATTTATATTAATTTTTCCGGTAATTTAACAAATACCGAATTTTTTATTTTTATTAATATTAATTCCGGTAACGGTAAAACGTTAGTTAATAATCGGTTAAAAACAATTAACGTTATTATATATACGGAACGATCCGTTTATAAACCGGTATCCGAACCGGCGTTTAAACCGGCACTTATACCGGTATCCGTTCGGAAAAACAAATCTGTTACCGGATTTTATTAAAATTAAGGTTTTTCGCATATTAAATAAAAACGGTATAATAATTTTTAAACGTTTTTTTTAATTAATTAAAAAATCCGGGCTATATCGCCGTTAAGCCCGATAACGGTATTCCGTATTATTATCGCTAACAAAAATAAATAAAAAACGGACCGGAAAAACGGCCGGCGTATTTAGCAAAATATACCGGATTAGCTGGAAATATAATTACGCTATTAAATTCGTATTTATATTTTTTATAACTTCCGGCCCAAATTTAATAACGTCGAAACCGTTAAATATAATATTAACGAATATTTGCGTTTTTATTACGAAAATCGAGATTTTTGGTAATTGTTATATAACGTTACGTACGGACGATATAGCGAAAACGGTAAACGGGCCGTTATATAGAAACTTTATTCGAATTATTTAATTTACGGCGTATTTTAAAACTTTTATAAATAATAATAATTCGGGCCGGATAAAAATAAATAAAAAAAAAAAATAACAAATGCGAAATATTAATAATATACGTATTTAAAATTACTTAAATACGTTACCGAATTAATATAATAATATTTCGAATTTAAGAAAAAATTATGCCGGTAAGGTTATTAAAGTATAAAACCGGTATTAAAATTAATAACGGAAAATTATTTATAATCCGAAAACGTATAACGTATTTTCGGAAAATAAATTAGGCAAAAGGTACGGTTTAAACGCGTTATTAAAAATAAGTATTTTTGGTATTTTTTCGTATATATATCGGAATTTATAAAAAAGCGGATACCGGATAATATTAAAAATATAGCAAAATAAGTGGTATAATTAATAAAATATATATTTTATATTACGTAAGTAAAAATAATTAATTACGGACCGGAAAATAAATAATTCGGTTTTAATTAATAATAAAACGAAATAAGTATTACGATAACGTTAAGCATTCCGGAAATGTCGAAAATAACGCAAAATATATTAAATTAATATCGAAAATCTGTTAATAAAATGTAATGTTATAACGATCGGTAAATGCGGAATAATAATATACCTTTTTCCCTTTTTTCGAACGTTACGTTTAGCAAAAGAAAAAAAAATTAAACTTGAAAAATATATATACCGTACGGGCTAATTAACCGATTTATCCGTAATCTTATATTTAACCTTTATATCCAGCTTTTTTACCTAGCTTTTTTATTTAACGCCTTATATTTTACGCCTTTTTAACTTTTCGTTTTTATTATAAAATTTCGTTTATATAATTATTTTTATTAAAAAAAATCAAATTAAAAAATTTAACGTAATTAACTTCCGATATAACGGTATATATATTATATTTAAAACTTTATTAATTAATGCGGTTAATGTTTATATAACTTATTTAATAGTATTTTTAACTTAAAGCTTTATTTTTTATATTTAGTTAATTCTTTTCGTTATTACGTTTTTCCCGTTTTATCCGAATTTTATCTTTTTCTTTTTCCGTATTAATCGTCGACTTTTACTTAGGTTATTAGGGCCATTTTTAAAGAAAATACGGCTGTAATCTTTATACCAGGTTTTTATAAATATTTCCTATTTACCGATACGATATATTATAT
This sequence comes from Monosporascus sp. CRB-8-3, assembly GCA_004155055.1. Lineage (NCBI taxonomy): Eukaryota > Fungi > Ascomycota > Sordariomycetes > Xylariales > Monosporascus > Monosporascus sp. CRB-8-3. Next base: position 17,694 of record QJNZ01001026.1, on the reverse strand, counting down.
TTTCCGTTTAATAATACGCGTTTTTTTTTAATTATTAAAATCCGGTAACCGTTTATATTTCGGTTTAAATATAAGTTATAATTCGGGTTAAATATATTTAAATATAAATAATAAAAACGGCCGAATTTATTTAAGCAGTAATACGAAAATAAGGCATAACTATTTCGGATATATAAGCAAATAATTACCGGAATTAAATAACGGAATTATATACCTAAGAAACGGAAACTTTTAAAATTATTTTCCTTATTAATAATATATTACTTTTAGTTTTTTTCCCGGTAGTATAAGTTTATATTTATAAGGTACGTACCGATAATTATATTTTTTTACCTTTTATAAAACGCGGTAATTAATTAAACCTTAATAAATTATTACTTTTTTTATTATATAACGGAAATAGAAATTTTTCAAATTAAAATTTTCCACCTTTTTCGACGTCGTATTCCTTTATCGTTAAGTTTAGGTATTTTTTAATTAAGGCCGTTATTTTATATTTTATAACGCGTTTTTTTCGTTTTTATAAATTGCTAATTATTGGGTTTATTTTTTATTATTATGGATTTCGGGCGATAATATAAAATACGTAAATAATTTATAGCTTATACGTATAAAAAATAAAGTAATAAAATATTTTAACGATTACGATAAAAATAAAAAAGTTATTAATAAAGGTAAATTTCTTTTAAATTTTACGGTATAATTAAATTAATAACCGGATATATTCGTTAATTATAATAATATCGAATAATAAAAATTAACGGTTTAATTATATATATAACGTATTAATTTAATAATTTATTAAACCGGTTTTAATAATAATTTTAAGGTAAATTATAAATTAAATATATCCGGCGTTTTTTACTTTAATTATTTATTTTATTTCGTTAAAGATTAGTATAATTTGCCCGTTACCGATTATTTACGCAGTTTTAAAAATTGTAATTATAATATTTAAAAATACGTTTTAAATAATTATTTAAATAAAGGTAATAATATAATAAAAGTTTAAATAAGTTTTATTTTATATAATTACAAATATTCGTTATAATAATATAATTATTATATTATTATAGGTTTTTTTTTAATAAAAAAGTAAAATAACGTATTATATAATTAATCCGGACGTATAAATACTCCGGATAAAGTTTTGGCACTTTATAATAACTAATCCATATAATTTAATCGTAATATATCTAATTATTTTTAATTAATCGTATTATTTTTCGCCGACCGTATATATAGCTTTTAAATAAATATACGCATTATATTAAAATTTGTTACGGACGTTATGTTGTTATTTTTTCTTTTTAACCTGCTAATAACCGTTTATTTCTTAACGCGTTTAAGTTAATATTACCTTTATTTCGTATGATTTAAAGCCGATTAACTAGATAATTATTTTCGATTAAATCCTTAACTTAAATATATAAATAATTTTTGGACGGTTTTTATACGTTAAAGATATACGTCGGAAAACGCATTATAGAACGTATTAAAAAACGTATTAAGGGGCGCGTTAAAGGCGTTACAGGGCATTTCGTAAGGCGTATAATAAGGCGTATAACAGGGCGTATTAAACTTAATTTTTTAATAATTCGATATTTACGTAATTAAATAATTAAAACAAATATTTTTTAAAAAGATGAATATTTATTATAAAGGACGAATAAGGTTTTTTAAATATTAAAAAGGTTATAATAAAAAATTGCTATTAACAGTTACGGAAATTAATCGGTTACGATCGTTTTAAAAAAAAATAGCAACTTAACGTTTGTAATAGGTTTTGATATAATGTATATACTTATTTAAAGGTTATAAATATAGTCGGCGAAAGATAATACGATTAATTAGAATTAATTAGATATATAATAATTAAATTATATAAATTAATTATTATAAAGTACTAAAAATAATCCGGAATATTTATATAACCGTAATACTTATATAATACTTTAATATTTTTTTAAAAACGTTAATTTTCGTTTTACTTATCGAAAAGTTTAATAAAAACTGCCCGATTAAATTATACCGGTAAAATAACCGCATAAACGAAATAAAAAATAAAATTTCCGTTATATATCTTTTTAGGCTTATATTTTATTTTATCGTCGTATAATATATATATATATATATATATTTAGTGCTGAACTGAACTTTTTAAATTTCGATATATTTAATTTCTTGAATTTCTCAGTTTTGTATTATTTAATACGTTTTTTAAAAAATAATATAATAGATATAAATAAACGGATAAATTAATCGAAATGTATATATATATTTTCGGACGTTATTTATTACGATAGATATAAGTAATAAATAATTAAAAAATTAGCGTAAAATGCGTAAAACGTATATATATATATGCGGATATATAAAAATTATAAAAATATAATTATAAATATAAGTAAAAATATAAAATTATAAAGGATAAGTATAAAATATAAATATAAAGTATAAATATAAGATATAAGTATAAAAATAAACGTAAACGTAAATATATATATACGTATAAATGTAAATATAAATATAAATATAAATATAAATATTATTATAAGTATATCCGTAAATATATTTAATTACCGAAATTATATAAGTTACAAAAATTCGTTAAGGAATAATACCGAATTATAATACGTTACTAATTAAACGTATTTTATTTTAAGTTAATGTATTAGATTTTAATTAGGAAAATTTATACGTACCGAGGAAAACCCCGGAAATTCTATTTAAATATTTAAAATCGTTTAGAAAAAAAGGTATGTTTTTTATTTGCTGTATGTTTTAATTAGGTATATACGTACGTTTTTTTAACATTTTTACGTTTTTTGTAAACCTGTTTTTATTAATAAATCCTTTTATTATAATCTATTTTTTTGGCTTAATATTTGCTTAAATATAATACGTATTTACGTATTCTTTAATTATTTTAATTAATTATATCTTATTATTATAAATTTTCGTTAATTATTAAACCGATATAATTTCCGGAATTTTTGCGTAAACGTAAATTTCGAAAAATAAATTAAACCGATAAAAAAATCCTTTATCGATAAAAAAAAAACAATTTAAGTAAAATTAAACTTACCGATATTAGAATTAAACGTAACCTTAAAAAGTTAAAATAGTTTTCGGTTTATCGTTAAGTAAACTTAACGGTATTAAATATATCTTAATTTTTTAAACTTACGATTCGACTCGTTGACGAAGTTTTAGTTATTAATTACGGTATTAAGTTTTTATATAGCCCGGGTAATATTCGTAAATTCCAGAATTTTATATACCGTCGAGCACCTATTTATAACTTAACTTTTACCTTTTAATATAAATTTTATAATATAATATTCGGTTATAATTTTTTCCTTTTCCCAAAATATCCGTTTTTAATAATTCCGTATTAATTATATTATATTTTTTTCCTTTTAATATTATATAATTAATCGAATTAAATAAAAGCCCGGTATTTAATACGTATTTAAATATCGTTTAGCAGATATTTGCTAATTCCCGATCGGTATTTATAATATTTTATCAGTTTTAATCCGTTTAATTACGCGGTATTCGGGTAAAATTTTTATTATTAATTTCGATAAGTTTTTCCGGTTTTTACTTTTTTAATTATATTTTTAAATTATTTAATATCGTTAACGTATTACGTTTTTGCCGTATAATTTTTAATTAAGGTCGAAACGTAATTAAATTTTAAAATAAACGGAATACGGTATAATATATAATTTTTTAAATATTTTAAAATAAATATTTTTAATTTTTTTTATAAACCGTATTACCGGAAAACCGTATTAATTATTATTATTGTTAAATATTAAAAGTTATATTTATTAACGTCGTTAAAAGCCCGGTTATTACTCGGTACCTTTAATAGCGAATCGTCGGCAAAAACTTTTAAACCGCGGTAAATACCTAATTTAACGTAATTAATACGTTTTAACGAAACGGAAAATTACCGTTTTATTTAATATTCGTTGAAAGTTTTTGATCCGAATTTAGTAATTAATTTATTATTTCGTATATTAAGTATTTCCTATATATTATTAACTTATTTATTTAAATATTTAATATATTTAATTTTAAACTTTACAAAATTTGCAAATAACGATATAAATAATTAAAACCTTTTAATTAATATAATATATTCCTATTTTTTAAATATTACTTAATTCCGGGCTTTAACAAACGTTTTTAAAATAATTATAACGCGTTTATCGAAAATTTAAAATATACGTTCCGAAACGATCGTTTTTAAAAATTTAAGTTTAATTTTACCCGGTTCCCGTAAGTTAAAACGGATATTAACGACGATACCTATTTAATACGGAAATTATTCGGCAGAATAAATTTTCGATTTTGTGTTAAAAATTAAGTTTCGGATTTTAATTATCGCGTTATTATAACGCGTTCCGGGAATTAAAAATAAAAAGTGGGATATCGTTATGGTTATCGTAATCGCGTACTTATAAAATATTCGTAAAGCTAATTAATTAAAAGGAAAAAAAAAAAAAGGCGTTTATATATATTAGTTTTTTTCTTAATAAATTACGTTAATTTTTTTCGGGTTTTTAATCGATTCGTTTTCGGTATATTGCCGTCGTTCGTAACTGCGTAATTTTTGCGTACGATTATTAAGTATCCGTATTTCGTTATTCGGTTTAATAAGTTTTAAAATTTTAAGTTACCGGTTTTTAAATAATTTTATATTTAAAGTATCCGAGTTATCCGTAACTGTAATTGCCGGGCTGATTTAATTATAAGTGTTTCGTCCGGTTGTCTTATTTATAAAATTAATCTTTTTTTAATACCTGTTTTTTTTTTTTTTTTTGTTTTTAAAAGGGGGGAAAACGGGCGTTTAGGCAAAGGACGGCTAATGCAGTATATAAGTTGTTAACTCGTACGATCGTTATCGTCGCTTTCGTTTTTAGAACGGTATATCGTTATCTTTAAGTTATAATCCTTTTTTACTTTATTATTTTATTCGTTTAATTTTTTGATTAATTTCGGAACTTATTTTAGCCGTTCGTAGTATTTCTATTAAACATTAATTAAAAGTCCGTTTTTCGTATAACTTACGGGATTTAATTAAGTTAACGTATTATTTTCGGAAGTTTTTTCCAGGCAAAAAATAACGTTCGGGTTTTTTAACTGCTGGAAATACCGATTATAAAATTTATTTCGTAAGGTCGTTAATATTTTTTACGAAAGTTTTCGTACTTCCAGTTTTTATACGTATCCGCCGTAAAATTCGAAATATAAGCTTATTTACCTTTAAAATTGTTATTTTTAAAGTATTTATTTAAATAACCCGTCCGATTAATTTTTTCGGCTTAAATAATTTTTTTCGGACAAAAATTTTAACTATTTACGCCGTTCGGCGAAACCGCCCTTTTAGATAAAAAATAATATCGGGGTTTTTTCGACCTAATAAATTATAAGCCGTTTGAATCGGAAATCGGCTTAATTATTAATAATAAGCTTGCGGGTTTTAAATTAGAATTCGCTTTTAAAAAATAATTTTAATATTTAAATCCTTTATAAATAACGGAAAACGTTGCCGTTATAATTGTTATTATAACTGTTAAAGTATATATTGGTAACCGTTATTAATTTATAACTTATACCGTTTTAAAGGTACTTAATTAATTAATAATAAAATTAATTTAAAAAGATAAAAAATTTAATTATTACGTAGTTATTATAGCATTAAAAAATTGGATTTTTAAACGGTATATATTTATTACGTTATTTATTTAATAATTAATAATTTAACGGTACGGGTTTCGATTAATCGGAACGGGGTATTAACGACGTAAAATTATTAAATTTATATATCGGAAAAGTTAAAATAAAATTAAGGTTAAACTTTAAGGAAATAAATAACCCGGTATTACTATACGATATACCTGGATGTATATAAATATATTTAATAATATAAAGCTGGAATATTGTTAAACTAAGCCGTATCGGATTAATAAGGTTAACGGTCGGATATTTACTGCTTAAATAAGATTAATAAAAACGGATCCGTAAAAAGGTTTTTTTACCGACCGATTAAAACGATATATTACGAAAAACGAAAAAAAATAAAAAATAAAAAATAAAAAATATAAAAGGTAAACGATAAAAGGTAAAAAATAAAAAAAAAAGAGAATAAAAATAAAAAATATAAAATAAAAGATAAAAATTAAAAAATAAAAAATAAAAAACAAAAAATAAAAAGTAAAAAAATTAAAAAGTAAAAATAAAAGAATTTACCGTTTACGTAGGTTAACGATAAGCGTCGAATTATTACCGAATCTTAATCGGGTTTATTTCGGTTTTGTTAATAAATATTAAAAAAAAAATCGATTTTATTTTATATATAATAATTAATACATAACTTAATATAACCTTTTACGATATCCCGATTTGCTTTAATTTAACTTAAATCTTAATATTATATATTATAAAATTGTTAATTAAATTATAATACGTTTAATCGGAATTAAGGCGGTAACGTTATAATACGGGAAATAAAAATTTGTTAAATAATTAAAATAACGTTAGTTTTACAAATAATATAATTAGTCGAACGAATTTTTAAATTTAAATTACGTTATAAAACTATTTGAAAAAAGTAATAAAATAGTAAGCGAATAAATAAAACATAATAATAATTTTTATAACTAAAACGAAATTATAATTCTTTATATATAGTATAAAAAAGACTTTATTTAACTTTTAATTAATTAGGAAATTATAACATAAACGGAAAATAAACCCGTTAAATATAAAAATATAATAATTAATAAATTATATAACTTATTAACGCTAACGTCGCCTTGTTATAAACGAAATTACGGTATATAAAATATATATAATTATTAGCTATAAGAAAACCGTATAAAAAAAATATAACTAAAGTTAATTATATATTTACGGTCGATAAACCAGCCGATAAAATAATTAAAAGCCTATTACGTAAACCGTTTAAGTATTTTAAAAAATAATTAAAGTTAATAAATATTAAAAAAGTTTTTAATTAGCAAAAAAATACCTTACGGATTATTTTAAAAAGAAATTTGCTGGTTTAAAGGGATTTAATATAACGAATTTATTATATAATTACCTGGAAATATAATTAATATCCGAAATAAATTTTTAATTTGTAAGTAATAGTAAAACGAAAAATAATTTAATAATTTATTCGAAAAAAAAATTTACGGACTTTTTTTTTAATCGAAAAACCTCGTTTTTAATTAAAGGTTTAAATTAATATTTAAGGAGCGAAAATAAAGCCGGTATTATTTATATAAAAAACCGTTCGTTATATAATTTTATTTTCTTTAGTAAATATAGCTTTAATTTAAGTAATTTACTATAATTTATTTTAAATAAATTAAATAAACTAAATTATTTTAATTTTAGTTACGTTCGAAGTTTACCCGTAACTTTTCCGCGTTAATTTTAAATAAATATTTTTAATTTAGAAAACTTTTAATTCGTAAAACTTTATTGCTAGAAAAAAAAGGTAAAATAAAAAGTTATAACTTTAAAAAATAATAAAACGTAATTATTAATGCCGGTTATTACGTTAAGCCGTTTAAGGGGTATGCCGGCTAATAAAAATACATTAACAAAAATACGTTAATACTTAGTATATGAAAACGTTTTTATTAATCGGGTAATATATAATTAGTTATTTTATTATTTTAAAAAGTAATAATAATATACATAACAAAAACGTACGTAATTAACCGAATTATATAATATAATTAATATTCTTTATATTCGACAGTAACTTTAATTAAAGATATAAGGCCATAAAAGTTATTAAATATGTACGCCGTACTATAAGTAATTCGGTATCGTAACGTTAACGTATTATTTGCAAAGTTATTCCGAATTCGTTATAGGATTATTTATTTAAAGCTTTATTATACGTAAAAAGCCTGAAAAGCTAAAAACCGCTTTTATTCGAAAATGGAAAATAATTGTTATAATATTAATTAAGCTTAATTATTTTCGTTATATATATAATGCTTTATAAAGTTTAAAATGTTTTTTTTTAATTTTTTAAATATTAATTTTTTTTATTTTAAATTTAGTTAATTTAAATTATATAAAAAACCTATCCGCATATTACGGCCTAGTTATTTATAAAACGTAAAAACTTTTATATAATTATAAGCATTAAAATAATTATTATAATTACGATTATTATACCGATTTTTTAGTTTAATAACGGAATAATATTAATATAATTATAATACGGCGGTAATTGGGCTAATGTCGAACCTTTACGGTTATTCGGAATATTAAAAGGTATAAATGTTTAAATATGCTTTAACGAACTTTAACGGTTTAGTTTTTGGCGGTTTTCGACATTATTATCCGGGTTCGGGCCGTGCCGGATAATTCGAAAAAATATTAAATAAATTCCGCTTAATTTCGGATTATTACGAAAAGTTACGGATTTTAATAAATACGTATATTAAAATATATTTAATATATACGGTTTTAATAATTTAACGTATTATTCTTTTTAAAAAAAATTATTAAGGGAATATAAAATTAATTCCGTTAATTTTTAAAGGGAAAAAAATTCGGGTTCTGGTTATTAATTATTTTTATGTCCGTTTAATTTTAAAAACTTAAAATTTTGTACGGTACGGGCGTAATCGGCGACGGTTTAAGGCGTTTAATAAGTTTTACCGAATAACGTTTTATATATCGTAATAATTATTTTTTCCGTCGTTTTATAAAAAAAATCCTATATAACATATTTAAAAAATATAACGTACGCGTATATTTTAAATTATTCGGTAATTTTTAATTATCGTTATCGGATAATATAAAAAACGTTACGGTATAGCCTTTTTTTGCCGAAAAATAACCGGTTAATTCCGGTAACGAAAAATCGTTTATCGTAACGGTTTTTTAATATATACGAATTTTCGAAATTTTAAAATTTAAATAATTATATAACGGTCCGTTATAATAAACGGAATTTATAAAAACCGGATATTAAAATAATTAACTTTAAAAAGGTACGGCGATAATAAATATATTATTTAATAAATTATTTAAACGTTATTTCCGGAAAATACCGGATAAATTTTATTAGTTTTTAAAAAAACCGTTTTTAAACGTTATAACTTTTAATAAACGTAAACGTTTAAAATATACCTTTTAACGTATTATACCAGGCCGAGTTATTCGGAAAATATAAGGTAAATTCCGTAAATTTTAATTATTTTCGAACGTTACGGCTTTTAATAAAACGTAAATATTAAAAACACATTAAAACGGTTTTAAATTTAAAACGGTTTCGGCGTTAATTATACGGACCGGGTTACCCGGAAAATATAAATTAAATTTTACAAATTTCGGATATTTTCGAACGTTACGGTTTTTAATAGGTACGGCCGTTTAAAACGCTTAATATATACCCTTTAACGTATTACCGGGGCCGGGGTTACCCGGAAAATATAAAATAAACCCCGTAAATTTTAAAGACGAACTTTGCCGTTAAATTTTTAATCGTTTTATTTTCGTTTAATTTTAAAAATTCGAAACTTTATCCGGTACGGGCTTATCCGGTACCGTTTTAAAACGTTTAACGGATTTTATTTAATAATATAAAATACGTTACGGTAATTATTTTTTCCGCCGTTTTATAAAAAAAAAGTTTTAATATTATACCCGAAATATATACCGTACGCGTATATTTAACAACATTCGGCAACTTTCGATCGGCGCTATTAAGCGTTATAAGAAACGTTACAGTATTATTTTTTTCCGCCGAAAAATAACCGGTTAACCCCGATAACCGGATAACCTTTACCAAGGTAATTTTTTAATTATTTCGAAACCTTAAATTTTTTAAACGAAAATAAATATAAAATAACCCGTTATAATAAACGTAATATTTAAAATAGTAATAAAGATAATAAAAATTGATAAAACGTAACGTTAATAAATAGGTTTTTTATAAATAAATTATCCAAACGTAATTATTTAAAAAATATCGGATAAATTTCGTAAACTTTTTAAAAAAACAATTTCCGAACGTTATAAATTTTAAACGGGTACGGACGTTAAAAGTTATATTTTAACAGCTTTAAATTTAATAATTTTAACGTTATTACATAAACCCGGTTATTCGGAAAATATAAAGTAAATCCCGTTAATTTTAAAATACGAAATCCGGCTTTAACTTTTAGGCCGTTTTTATTTTCGATTAATTTTTAAAAATTAACGTTTTATCCGGCACAGGTATACCGTATATTATTCGGCGATATTAAACGAATTTTATCGAATAATATAGGATATATTATAATAACCGGTTTTTTTACCGCGTTATAAAAAAAAATAACTTATATTATATCCGAAATATATACCGTATATATATATTTTATACCGTTCGATAATTTTTAATTAACGTTATCGGATAATTTAAAAACTTTTATAATATCGGCTTTTTTACAGTAAAAAATAATTAATTATTTTTAACGATTAAAAAATCCCCGGGAAAACGATTTTTTATTATTTTAAAACTTTAAGTTATTTAAATTTAACTAAATCCGGGGCGGCCCGTTATAATAGGTATAATATTTAAAATAATTATTAAGGTAAATAATATTAATAAATAAAGGTATTAATAATTATTAAAATTTTTAGCACGGGGGTTTAATTTTAATCGGTACGGTTTATTATAGTAAGTACGGTATTTAAAATAATTAGGATTAATAGGTAAAAAAGGCGTTAGTAATAAATAACTTAATAAAGTAATTAATTTTTTGTAATTAGCAAAAAATATATTAACTTTAATATACGATAAGATTTTTTTTTAAGCGGTATATATATATTCCGCAATTAAATTATTTTAAAAATTTATACTTACTATTAAAATATACGTAATTAACTAATAAAATATAATTAATTTTCCTTATATTTAATTATTAAAAGTTTTACTTAATTAATTCGGTTTATTTATTAATTAATTAACTAATATTAAAACGATATAAAATATAGATTAATATTAATTATTTTATATATTTTATTAGCTATATTATTATAACAACGACTATATCGTCGACGTCCGCCATTATTTATACCGGTCCAAAATATTAAGACAAATTTAAAGCCGAATTAAAAATTAAAATTAAAGGATATAACTTATAAGATTATATTAATTTTAATTAAAACGTTTTATACCTTGGTAAATTTACAATATCCGGTATTACTTTTTCTTTAAGAAAATTAATTCGTTAAATAACAACGTAAGTATTTAACGTTTTTTTCGAAAATATCTTATAAACCGAAAAAGTCGATTATATAAGCTATTTAATAAATACCTTTAAAATAATAACTAAAGGAAAATAAATTTATAATTAAAAATTTACGATTAATATTTTTTTATACCGAAAATATAAAACTTTCCGAAAAAACTTTAACGAATTTATAAAATAAATATTTAATAACGTTTTTTTATCGATTAAATAAATATATTTAAGTTTAAACTATAATCTTAAAAGTTAGTACGTTAAATTATAATAATATAAAAAAGTTTACGATAGCCGATTACTTATAAATATTAAACGTAAATACGAAAAAAAATTAAAATATGTTTCGAAAATTATTAAAAAGTTTAATAAATAAATAGCGAAATAATAAAAAGGTATAACTTAAAGTTAATGTTACGGGATTCCCGAAATAATTATACTAATTATCTAGACAAATTAATTATATATAATAATAATCCCGATTATACTTAATTAATAAAATTTATTTATATTTTTTAAACGGGATAATATCGGAAAATAGACGATTTATTACTTAAAAATAAAGGTTAATTTTTTAAATTATTAAATTATAATAAATTTATAACAATTAATAAAAACCGTTAAAATAACGTTTTTAATTTTTGTTAGATATTCATTTAAATTAATTGTTAGCTTACTAAGCTACAAACCTTTCTTAGGTTATATCAGCGACTGTTGTTAGATAGCTTCTTATTAGGATTTATATAAGGTTCTATTCTAGCTTAATTTTCTTAGCTATAAAGGGCTGTATTTTTATAATTTTTTTATAAAGCTTTAAATAATACCTTTAAATAGGACGATTTTAATTAAAAAAAAATTAAAGATATTATAAAGAAACGCATTATAATTCGGGATATCGCTATTATTCTAATTAATTTAAATTATAAAAAAGGTATAAAAGTAACTAGAACTAGGTTATATATATACAAAAAGTGGGTCTGTCACGCTTACCCCTCCGTTACCCTAAGCACCCCTTACATTTAATTCCTTTAATTACCATATATATCTTAACAAATATTAATAATTAATTACGTAATAAAACTTTAAAAAAAAATTCGAAACGAAATAATCGTAAAAATTTCTAAATAAGCCGAAATAATAACAATAATAAATAAAAACGTTAAAGTTTAAAATATAAGAAATTCGGTATAAGGCGTACCTAAACCTTACATATAAGTTACCTTAATATTATTACGCGTTCCTTAATAATATTTTAACAAAATTTAAGCTTAATAAAAAAATTTTAATATTAATTTAAAATTAAATTATTTTCAATTAACTTTTAAAAAAAAAAATTAACCGTTTATTAAAACCTATAAATTAATTAATTACTTAAAAAATAAATTAACTTTTAAAGAAAATAAAACGAATACTGGCGTACTTTTTAATTTTTAATTTACGTAATACAATAAACGCCGCATTTTACCTTTTAAAAAATTCTCTTATTTTAAACTTAATAATTACGATATATATTTTATATTTAAATAACAAATTTTTAAATTACGGAATAACGATTTAAAGCGATAAAATATAAATAGGTAATAACTTCGCCCCGTTTAAAAAATAAAAAAAAGTAAATATATTACTTTAAAAACTTTACAAACCTTAAAGCGTTACGTTTATATAACGTAACCTATTACGAGAATTTCGCATATAACCTAATATCTTTCCGGTAGTTTTAAAAAAAAAATATTAATAAAATAACCGGAAAATTAATAATTTTATTTAAAATTAAAATTATTATATAATTATTATATTCATAAATAAATTTAATTAATTCGTTATCGAAAATATTAACATAATAATTATTTATATAATTTTTATATTTTATAAACAAAACGTTAATTTATATATAACAAGATTACCGTAAATCGGTAACAGTACGATATAACACTTAAAACTAAAATATATAAAGCCAGAAATAATCGCCTAATTGCAATTTTATATAAAAGGAATCCGTTTAAAAAAATTAATAACATTCGAATATTAAATATATAATAAAACGAAAACTAAAAGGCAAATACGCCACGAACTAAAAGAAAAAGCTTTCCGATTAAAATAACAAATCGCTATTGACTTTAAAAATTTCGAAAAAAACCTTAAAAAATATAAATACGTTAGGTTTACAACCTATAAATAATTAAAATTTATTTAAAATATTTACTTTAATAATTAAAAACAAGATATATTAATTATAACGCTTAAATATTTCCTAAAAATTTTAAAAAATTAAAATAAGGTTTTCTTATAAATATTCGAATACGATAACAAAATATTAAAAAATTACTAATTTTAAAAATATATTCTAGTTACCTCCTTTTAATATTAAACTAAAATTTTTATTACTACATACCTAAACCCAGAACGGGAATATAAAACGTTTAAGGGATATAATTAAGGAAAAAACGATTACGATACGAAATAACGTTAGATTACTTTCGTTTTTAATCGTATATAGCTTAAAAACGGTAATATATTTATATAACCGCATTTCTAAATCCGTATTTTTTTTAATAAAGCCTATACGAAATTAAATACATTTACCTGGCGTATAAGGACCGCGCTATAATACTTAATCGAAAGCCTTAATAAATTTATCTGCGAATATATAGCTATATAACTTATGTTATAATAACTGCCGTTATACAGAAAAAAATAATAATTCTATAAGTTAAATTTTAAGGGGTAAATTAGGTTTTTCGTCAGTTATCGATTTACGAATATTTACGAAATTTAGCATTTATTAATTAATAAAGTTATTATTATTCGAAACGTACTATTAAACAAAAAGGTTACTTTTTTAAGTAATATTAAAAACTTCAAAAATACCCTTATATATGTTATAAACAAAGTTATAAAAGTTACTACAATAGTTAAAATTAGTTAATTAAGGCCCAGGTTACTTAAATATATAAATATTAAAAAAAAAAAAAAAAAAAAAAAAAACCGAAAACCTTAACGGAATAAGGTAATTACCGGTTGAATAAAAGGGGTAGTTTTACAATGGTACAAACGTACGAAACGTACGGAATAAGGAAAAATAAGTTTGTTCGTATGGAATTAATTACCTTTAAATAACCATTATATTCGAATTATTTCCGTCCTTTAGATTATTATTTTTTCTAACGTTTATTTTAATAACTATTACTATTAACGCGCTAACAAAAGTTAAAAAAATAACCTTAAGTTTTTATCGTTTTATTTAACTTAAAATAACGGTAAAAGACGAAAATATTTTATAAATTATAAACGTAAGTTTCTTATATATTTCGCGTTAACAAGCTAATTATCGGGACGTTTATAAAATGTAAGAAACTGCGTTTAACGTAAAACGATCAACTTACTTTATTAATATAATTAATAATCGGCCGGTAAGTTACGGAAGTTTAAAAAAATTAATTGCCCGAAATACGTATTACCTTAATCGGAAAAGCTTTAAGACGAAAATATTTAAAATTTCTAAGGCGCGAAATCGGGTATATAGCCGCGATTTACCCTTACCGTTACGAAGTTATAAAAAGTTAAATATATACCTGTTAAGGGAATTATGTCGTAAAGTTAAAAAGGTTTACTTATAAAGTTATAAAAAAATATAATTTTAAAAGGTTATTAATTAGTTTTATACAAAAAGGAAATAGGTTTTAAGGTATATATAGGTATATATCTTGTTTTATCCGTTAGGAGGTATTTATTTTATTTTATTTTTTTTTTTTTGTAAAAAATATCGTTACGGCGTCCCGTAAAAAAGATTAAGACCTTGTCGATTAGGTAATTTAACACTTAAGAAAGCGGTACACCCTTATAAAAGGCGAGAACTTTTTATAGTTCCTAAAAATCGAAATAATTAAAAATAAAATTAAAAGAAAAATTTAGCTTCTTTAATTTAACTTTATAAATAAATTAACTTACTTAATTTTTAAAAAAAGATTAAATAATTTTTTAAGTACGTTATTAACAAACGTTAAATTATTACCGAATTTTAATTAGGCTTATTTAAAATTTGTTAATAAATATTAAAAGAAAATCGGTTTTATTTTATACGTAATAATTAATACGCGACCTAATATAGCTTTTACGGTATCCCGATTTGCACGATTTAACCTAAATCTTAACGACATATATTATAAAGCTGTCGATCGGGTTATATTATATTTAATCGGAAGTAAAATATTAACCCTGTTATTCGGGAGTAAGAATTAATTAAATACTTAAAACGACGTTTTTTTTGCGGATAATACGATCGATCGAAAAAGTTCTTAAGTTTACGTTATAACGTTATTTAAAGGAATAATAAGATAACGGGCGAATAAGTAAGATATATTAATTTCTTTTATATTAAAAATGGAATTATTATTTTTTACGTAAGTTATAAAAAAAGCTATATTTAGCTTTCGATTAATTAAAAAATTAAAAGTTATATTAAATATTAAACCGTTAAATATATAATATGATAACCGATAAATTATTCGGCTTATTAACGTTAACGTCGCCTTGTTATAAATAAAGCTGCGGTATATAAATATATATAATTATTAATAGCGAAAAGCCGTGAAAAAAATATGATTAAAATAGATTATATGCTTACGGGCGATATGTTAGCTGATAAATTAGTAAAGGCGTTATTACGAAAACCGTTTAAGTATTTTAAAAAGTAATTAAAATTAATAAATATTACGGAAATTCTCGATCGGCGGAGGAATAATTTACGAGTAATTTAGAAAAAAAAAAAACAAAAAAAAACTTAATTAATTAAAAGGATTTAATTACCGGAGAAAAGGTGGAATAGTAAGTTACAGCTTTAGAAAGTGATAAAGTATAACGGTTAACGCCGTAATTAGGTCGAGGCGTTAAGGGGGGTATATTAACTAGCCGGGGGTAAATTAATACTTAAATACGATAAGATTTTTTTTAATCGGAATATATATATTCCGTAATTAAATTATTTTAAAAATTAATATGCGTTATTAAAATATACGTAGCTAACCAATTAATACAATATAATTAATATCCTTTATATTTAACAGATTTTTTTTACCGAGTTCGAAAAATTTCCCAAGTACGAAAAAATTATACTAAATAAAAGTTCGTTTATATAGTTATAAGTCGTTTTTTAAAATTTGTTACATAAAAGAATTTTTCGGAAAAAGATTTTGCGTATCCGAAGCCGTTAAGCCGTACGGGGAATTTACATAGGGTCGGTGGATATATAAGAAATGATAGTTTTTTTTTTTTTAAATAAGTTGTTAATTTGGTAGTTTGGTATTTATTTAATTAGTTGTAGTAAGTATTAAAGTATTTAATATTTATTAAATACTTTTTTTAATAGGTTGCAGTTAACGTATTTAGTAGGTCTTATAATTAACGTATTTAATAAGGCGACGGTTAACGTATTTAATAGGTTGGCGGTTAGTATATTTAATAAGTTAATAATTAACGCGTTTAGTAAAACGCGGGTAATAAAGCTTTTAGCTTTAGTATTTATAATAAACAGCTTAATTAATTAGTTATAATAAGTATTAACGTTATAAAGCTTTATTTTATTCGTTATATATAACGAATTTAATGGCCCGGCTGTTAACGTATTTAGTTAGCCGGTGACGTTAAGTTAATATCCTGGCTTTATTTTTATAAATTTGAAAATAAGTGTTAACGTTTATATTTTTTTCCGTTTTACCTTATATTATATTTTATTTTACAAACTTTTGTAGATTTATTTTATATCGAATTTTCGTTAATAAACTTGTTTTGGTTAATTTTAAAATACGGTTTTAACGATTTTAATATAATTAAACCAGTTATTTATTACGAACGTAAATTAATAATTTATAATTTTTAAATTATGGTAATTATTTGAATTATTTTATTTTTTTAAATATTTTTGTAATTATAAGGCCTGTACGGGTTATAATAACTTTATATTTTCGCCGTCCGGCTTTTATGTATCCGAATCGGCCGGGCTTTTAGTTTTTGTTTTATATTGTTAAAAGTTCTTTATTTTTAATAACGATACGCTTATTTTTCGGAGTTTTTAGCCTTTTTTTTTTCGTAATATATAACGGCGTAATAGGCGCTTTTTTACCCGAAGCTTTTGTTAATTTTTTTTTTGTTACAAAAAAGGGGCGGCCTTTAGTAACGGGTAGTTTCTAGGCCTTTTTATCCGAATCGGTAGGGTTTTTCTTAGTTTGCTAAAAGGGTTCCGCCTTCGACGACGATATACGGTTTTTGCGTAACGGGGGATTTTTTTTAACTTGTTTGTATTCGAGTTAACAAAGGTTTCCTTTTCTCCGGTTAGCTCCGTTTTCGAAAACGATATGTTTACTTTCCGGAACTTATAGCTTTTTTTTTTTTTTTTTTTTTTTTTTTTTTTTTTTTTTTT
>QJNZ01001025.1:0-29972 GCA_004155055.1 Monosporascus sp. CRB-8-3 | reverse complement strand
AGCTAAAAAGGTGGGTGCGCTGGACCCACTCAAGACGCGTTCGGGTAAGCGTTGCACGGGCCAACCAACCCTGTTGCATGCCAACGCACCGAATCCCAACAACATTTTTTATATAAGAAATTCGTTTTTAATAATATCCCGGCTTTTAATTTAAATAATAC
This sequence comes from Monosporascus sp. CRB-8-3, assembly GCA_004155055.1. Lineage (NCBI taxonomy): Eukaryota > Fungi > Ascomycota > Sordariomycetes > Xylariales > Monosporascus > Monosporascus sp. CRB-8-3. The sequence goes on along the minus strand of QJNZ01001025.1, from coordinate 29,811 downwards.
TTAGGTTTCGAATTAAAAATTTATAATAACCCTTTTATTACGGAATTTACCTATTATATAAAAAGCTTTTATAATAAACTGTTTAATTATAACGTAAATATTACTTAAATTAATAATATTTTTAACTTTAAAAATATTTACCTTAAAGTTATCGTAATATTAAAATAACGTTTTAATATTAACATATATTATTTAACCGGCAGGCTCTTTTTTATAAATATATAAAATTACTTTTATATAAAAATAACTTTAAATTTCGTTAAAAATATTTCTTATTATAAAAGTTCCGATTTAAAAAATTATTAAATCTTTACTTTTACTAATCGAATAATAAAATTTTAAAATATTAATTTATTTATTCGTAAAATTAATCTAGTAATTTTTACATATAAAAATATTATTTATACAATAACCTTTTCCGTTATTATTAACCTTTACTTCCGAAATTTTATAGTTAAATTATTAAAATTTTAAATACTATACGTTAAACATTTTAAATTCTTTTAAAAAATATCATTTTCGATTAAAAAAACTTTATTAAAAAAACGCGATATTTCTTTACGTAAACCTGTAATTTTAATATCTTTTTTTAATAATATATAAGGTTATTAGATTTAAGCCGTATTATTTAAGCTAAGTTAAAGATATAAAGTAATTATATTAATAATTAATACGATAAATATTTTACTTAATATTTCCGAATACGGTAATTATTAATAGTTTTTACGGTGACGATAAATTGTATTTCGGTTGTAAAAAGCCTTATTCCGAAACTGATTATTGCGTAATGCCGATAAGTTTCGACCTTGATAAACCTTATGCCCTAGTTTAATAGGGGGAATCTTAGATAATAACTTAAGAAATATTAAGCTTTTCGTAGTAAACCTTAAGTCCGTATAAAATAACTGCTTTATAAATTTTTATTATTTTGACGATTTTTTTAATTTCGATTAATTTTAAGGCCTTTTAAACTTTTATTAATTAAGATAATTAAAATATACCGGCTAAATCCGAATATAAAATCTTAATATTCCGTACCTTTAAAATCTTAATAAAAACAATTTTAATTAAGTTATTTAATTTTAATAAAATAATCGGCCAAATAAATTATATCGATATTTTTATCGATATTAATAATTTGTCCGAAAAAAATCGGGTTTTATTTTTAATTTTTAAATACGATTTAATTTAAAACGGCGGAAATAATAGATTTTTACGTAAACTTATATTAAAAAATATCCGGTTTATAGAAAAATTCCTGGTAAAACTAAAAAATAACGATAACCGATTTAAAAACGTCGAAATTTAACTTTTAAATCGATATAAGTTAGAGGATTACGAATAATGGTTTATTCGGCTGTTCCGGATTGCGAAAACCGTCCAGAATTCCGTTAGGAATGGTCGTCGATAGTAGCATAACTAGGCAGTTTATAAGGTTGGGGTTTAGTAAAGCTTAGTAACCGATAACATAATCTATCTATTTGTTTAATTTGGTTTTACGGTTACGTTTTCTCTAGGGAGGTTTTTTAATAATATAAACTGTAATTTAATTTCCGGTTTTATAATAATCCTTTTAAACTATAAAAATATATTAAAACCGGGTATTTATTAATATCTACGAAAATTTTATAATATTTAAACTTATATAATATTAATATTTCGCAAAAATACTTATAACGCTTATTTATTAAAAATTAATCTTTTAATAAATAACTTAGAAATTTTATTATTTTTACGTTTTTTTAAAGTTAAAATTATATAAGTTTTACGTATATTTAATTATTTTTAAAATTTACGGTCTATTATATTAATAAAATCCCTAACTTAAAATTTCAAGTTATCGTAATTTATATAAAAATCTGTAATTTAGAGTTTAAATTATTTTTAAAATATGTAAATAACTTATTATTAAGTAATAATATTCTCTTTAAAGAAGACGTAATCGTATAATAAAATTAAACAAATTAATACATTATATTATCGGTTATTAAGTTTCGCTAAATTTTAACCTTTTCGTAGGCGTCTTACTTTAAAATAACATTAAACTGCTTAGTTATGCCCCTATTAATAATTATTTTAACCGAATTCTGGACGGTTTTCGCAATTCGAAATAACCGGGCAAATTATCGTTTATAATCTTCCTTATATTAAGCTAAAAGTTAAAATTCGAAATTCTTAAACCCTTTATTATTTATATCCAGTTTTCCTAGTAATTTTTTTTACGGTTAATATTTTCTATTATAAAGTTATTTAATTTTCAATTATTTTTATTTATATAAATTAAATCGTATCCGAAAATTAAAAGTAAAATCTAATTTTTTTAAGAAAAGTTAATTAAATCGATAGGCGTATTAATATTTTTAATTCGTTTTAAAGTTTTATAACGTTTAAAACTTTAAAAAAAAATTTCCGTAAAAATTTTACAATTACGAAATACCGATATGTTATAATAGGAATTACCCGGTATATTTTAACTATTTTAATTAATAAGAATTTAAAAAAAATATACAATCGATTAAGGTTAAAGTTATAAGATTAGTAAAGGGTTGTAAAGCAGTTATTTTATACGGACTTAAGGTTTACCGCGAAAAGCTTAATATCTTCTAAATTATTATCTACCTTCTAGAAAATCGCCCCTGTCGAACTATAAAGCTAAAAAGCATAAAATTTATCAAGGTCGAAACTTGTTAACATTACGTAAATAAGCCTCCTAACCGACATCAATCGAGAAATTACGTACTTACGAAAAATTAATAATCGGTTTCGAAATAAAGCTTTTTGTAATTAAGGCGTATAATTTATTATTACCGTAAAAATTATTATTAAATACCGTATTTAAAGGTATTAAGTAAAGTATTTATTTAATTAATTATTAATATAATTATTTCGTATTTTTAACTTAGTTTAAACAATACGGCTTAAACCTAATAACGTTGTATTAAGTAATAATATTATTATAATTATTACTTTAATTTTAATTATTTATAATCGTAATTTAATAATTTTTATTTAAACTTATTTATACTTTAAGTAATTTAACTATTTAATAACTGCTATCCGGGTTATATTAAAATAACGGAATAAAACGGCCTTTAATTCCTATAATCCAAGGCCTTATTAGATTATAACTTTTTTATCTTTAATAAATTTATTAACTTATTATAAAATAATTTTTTAAAATATAAAAGGAAATATTACCGGCATAGCTTTATTATACCTTTATTATCCTTAACTTATATTTAAAATCTTATAAATTAAAAAACATCATTATATTATATTACCGTACCGCTCTTCCTTTTTTTGAAAATAAAAATTATTTCAGTACGGTATTTTAATAATTCTAAATACCCGAACCGCTTTTTTTTAAATTTTTAACTAAACGTTTTTTATTTTATAAAATTTTAACCTTTAACGTAAACTGTTATTATTCGATTAAAAAACTTAAAAATCAATTCCTTATAGATATTATATAAAACTTTTTTAACATTTTAAAAAATAATAAATAAAAATTAAGTAAAAATATTACTTTTAACGTATATACTAACTTTTAAATTAATATTAATTTTAATTTTTAAAAACGGTAATTTTTTTACTATCCGACAAATTATTTCGTTTAACGTTTCCGTTAAAACCTAGTTAATTTATTTCGGATTATCGAAAAAATTCTTTATCCGAATGGGCAAATTTTTTAGTGTTTTTATAAATCTTTTCGTTTTATATTAGCTTTCGATACTTATAAACTATTAGATAATCCAGCTAAATTTTTAAATAAATCTTAAGGCTATCATAAATATAAAAAATAACCTTAAAGTCGATAAGAAATTCGTATTTTTTCGCAAAATTTTCGACATAATTAAAAAACCTTTAAATAATTTTAAATACTTTAAATAAGAAATTTTTCGTTAATTATTCGTTGGTTTTCTAGGAAATATTAAAAAAACGGTATTATACGTTAAAATAAAATCCTAATTACGGATTTCGATAAAATCGTTTTAAATTTTCTAATTAACTTTAAAAAACCGCAAAAAAGTATATAACGTCTCTTTACTTATATCTTTAACAACTTTATCCGTAATAAAATGTTTTAATTAACGGAAATCCTTATTTTTAAAAAACGTTTTTAAAAAAGGTTTTACAAAATCGTAATAATTTAATAGTTACTAAAATAACCTCATAATTTAATAATCTTAATAATTATACGAAAAATATTATAATAGTTTAAACGCGTCTTGTAATATTTTTGATAAAGTTAAAAATTATAAATAACTAATTAAATCGTAATTAAAATTACTTTTAATCGTTTAAATAATCTTAGGAGGTATTAAACGTTTCCTAGGCGTACGGATTAATGTTAAGAAGGTAATAGTTAGATTTTAAAAGATGTTATTATATGTTACGTAATCGCTGGAATTCGTAAGGGTTTTTAAGAAAATATAGGGATTGTAACATCAAGTAAAGAATATTAAGAGATTGTAAAATAATATTAATTTCGAGAATAATACGAAATGCAATTAAGATATAATAAAATAGTTATAATAATAATAAATTTATCGAAATGTATAACGTTATTAAGTAGGTTTAAATATTAGTACTAAGTACCTAGGCTTCGTAATACTTACAATATTAATTATTACGAAAATAGTTAAACAACTCTAGTAATTACTAATTTTAATTTTATTTTAAAAATTTATTGAAAGATACGCGAAGAAGGTTTAGTTAATATTAAAACTATTTTTATATTAAAAGAATTTAAAGAATTCTATTAAAAAAATAGAAATAAAACTTAAATTCATATATAACTAGATAAGTAAATATTATAATTAGAAAAGGTTAAAAAGATTAATTTTTTAAAGAGGAAGATAGTTTATTTAATTTTTAAAAATATTAAAACTAAACTTTTAAAATAAAAACTTAACTTTAAACATCTTAGCTAATTTAAAATTAATAAGAAAATTTCAAAATATAACTATAAATTAAAGTTATAACTTAAAGTTAAACTTTATTAAATTTTTTATATTTCCTTACTTAAATTAATCGCAGATATTATTAAGGTATATACTAGATAATATAAAGTAATTATAAAGAAAAAAATATATATATAAAGTTAAAGAAATTATTAATATACGAAAAGAAAAAAGATTTACCTAGTATTTTATAAAGTAAAAATATTAGCCGGATTCCGAAAATAGTTAGAAGCTTGTTAAAAGTTTTATTAGTATTTAACGCCTTTTAGGAAATTTTTACCAATAATAGCGGCGTTGTAGAAAATCAGGGCCTCCTAGTCGACGTTATTACCGGCTAGGTCGGTGAAGTTATTGCTTAACCAGTTAATCTGTCCCTTAAATAAGGTAATTGCGACCTTAGTAGTAAAACGCCCCCGTTTTCGTTTTTTTTCCCTTATACTTTAATCGTTTTAATTTTTCGAAGTTATTAATCCTCCGAAAAACGGCTTTAATTATTTTTTTCGTATTATATTTTCTTGATTTTTCGAAAAGGCCTTATATAGGCATTGATTTTCGAAATTACTTTATCCGCTTTTTTTATGCCGCTTTTAAATTTAATTCTAGCTTATCGTATTATGTAACTACTCGTTATAATTATTCCGGACTATAACCGCGAATATTATAATTACCTTAGTTGTATTAAATATATAGGAAATAATAAGAAAAGATTAAGTTAGAAAATTTTTATAATAAATTACGAGTTTTATAAAATAAATAAGCCGTTATTTTTTTAAGTTAAATAATAAAACAGTAATTTAAAAAAAGTTGCGTTACGTAATTTTCTTTTTAAAGAAAGTTTTTAAACATCTTAATATTTGATTAATTATTTTTATATTTACGAGTATAAGAGGAAATGAAATTTACGTTTTAATTTTTTAGGACAAATATTTTAAAAAAGAGAAATCGTATTATAACTTAATACATTTAACGTTTTAAACATCTATTAGAAAAATATTAAAGCTAGTATTATAGTTACGTAATCTAAACTATTCTTAAGATTATTAATTTAAACGTAATAATTCGGATTTTTTTAACGAAAATAAAAATATATAAGTATATTTATTTCTGTAGTTCAAATAATTTTAATGTATAATATAACTTAGTTACTTAATGTACTTTTAATATTATTAAAGTAATTGAGTTACTTTTATTATTTAGCTTCTTACGATACGATTATTAATATAAATTATATAATTTAATTTAATAATTAATGAATTAGCCTAGCCGTTATATAAAGCTTCGGTTTTATTATAATATTAGCGATAATTGAATAATTAGGAGCTTTTCGAACTAACTACGCTTAAAAGCTTTAAGAATTAATTAATTAAATTATATACGCAACGTTAAAATTATTACCGGATTGAAAAATTCTTATTAATTCATTTTCCGTTTTTATTAAAAGTAAACAAATTTTTAAAAATATTTTTCAGCTATAGTATATAATTACTTATATATATATATTTAGTAGAGTAAATTAGCTTTATATATACATCGTTTATATTTATAAAATTATATAACTATAATAAAACAACGGTAAACTTAATTTAAAAAGTATATAAAATCGTTAAATTTAAGCTATATTATTTAAGCTGAGTTAAAAATACGAAATAATTTGATTAATAATTAATACGATAAATATTTTGCCCAGTATGTTTAAATATAGTAATTATTAATCGTTTTTACGATTACGATAAATTATATATTTCGATTACGAAAAGCTTTATTTTAAAATTAATTACGTAATACGAACAAATTTCGACCTTAATTAATCTTATATTTTTTAGCTTTACGGTTTAGTAATAGGAATCTTTTAAAAAGTAATAATTTAGAAAATATTAAGTTTTATACGGTAAATCTTAAGTTCGTATATAATAACTACTTTGCAACTCTTTATTAGTTTTACAATTAAAAATGTTAAATATCAGCTAAAAAGAATGCTAGAAATTCTAAATCAGTTATTTTTAATCTTAATCGATATTACTATTAATAAAAAAATATTAATACGATAACTAGGTAAAAAATATGTAAGATTAAACCACCTTTTTAAATGCTTATTAATTAAAATAATTAAAATATACGGGGTAATTTCTATTATAAAATATTCGTATTTCGTAATTATAAAATATACACGAAAATAGTTTTATTAAAAAATTTTAAATACTATAAAATTTTAAAATGAATAAGAAATAGTAAGATTTCCGTTAATTTAATTAATTTTTTCTAAAAACATCAGCTTTTATATTTAACTTTTAAATATAATTTATAAGAATAAAAATAAAAATAATGAAAAATATCGACTGTATAAAGAAATTATTAAAAAAGCAAGATATAAACGGTAAAAAGTTTAAAAATTTCGAACGATAATTTATCCGGCTATTTCGAATTGCGAAAACCGTCCAGAATTCCGTTAAAAATAATCGTAGATAAGAGCTTATAGTAAAAAGGTTAGGTTTTAATAAAGCTTAATACTTAAAGCAGTATAATTTCTTAATTTATTTAATTAAATTATACGGTTACGTCTTTTTTAAAGACAATTTAAAATCTATTTAAAGTAATTTTAATATAAAAATTATAACATATAAAAATATATATGTCAGCAGTCATAGTAATCAAATGCAGGATTCTGGCGAAAAAAGTATAGTTATTCTAGGAAAAACTAAAGAAATCTAAGGGCAATCGCCCTAACATACACGTTTAGCTATATAAAAAATAATTCCTAAATAAAGGCTATCTTAGGCAGCAACTACGGCCTAGATATACCAGCCGCGGGCACGTAAAAGCACCAATTACCGACACGCCCTGTTACGTTAGGTAACCGTATTTACGTAATCTCTAAAATTAAATTTAAAATTATAAAAAAATTTATCAAAAAGTTATTAAAATATTTAATTTATACGGGATTTAAATCTTTATCTTTATTATTTTTATCTAAAATAAAGCTACGTAATTAACCGTTATACTAAAAAACCGGTTTTTTTATTTTACCGTTTTTTCGTAACCGCCTTAAAATACGGAGCCTACTTTTTCTAAAATAATTCGATTTACACTAAACGTTAATATGAAAAAACGCTTTATATACGCCAGTTTATTACGTTAAAAGATTTATAAGTTTAAAAATCGATTTTATTTTATAACGGCACTATTAATAAATTATTAAAATCGTTATTTTTTAAATTCCCCCTTATAAAAAGCTATTAAATAAAACTTTCTTTCCGATTAATTAAAGAAAATACTAACTAATTATAAATTATATATAAAATATTAACGCCTTTAAGTAAAAACTAACGTAAAAAGTTAAAATATATATACAAGGTCGTTGGATTCAAGCCGTATTATCCAGGCTGAGCCAAAGATACGAAGTAATTACATTAATAATTAATACGATAGATACTTTACCCAGTATCTTCGAACACGGCAACTATTAATGGTTTTCACGGTGACGATAGATTGTACCTCGGTCGCGAAGTTAAAATATATATAAATAAATAATTTTATAAAATATTAAAACTTTAAAATTAATAAATAAATAAATACTTTCGCATAATTACTAATAGAATAACACGGTTATTACTTTTAATAATAAAAAACAAGTTTTAATAAAAGAACGCCCATTTTCCCGTATAAAAAAGAAATTCACAAAAAAAAATTAATTACTTTAATTAAGTCTTAAATATTTTTTAATTTATGTTATATTTTCTTAAATTTTAAGTTAATTATAAATCGTTTAAAATTTGCCGGATTAAATAACTTTATAAATCCGTCCGCAGAATTATTTTTACTTTTTACATGTTTAAAATTAATATTTCCTTTTGGGATTTCTTAACGTACCTAATAATATTCGATTCGAATATATCTTTTTTTTCGTATTCTTTATTTTTATTTAATTTTTTTATTTTTTTACTTATTTAAACATACTTATATTATTTTTATAATAATTATTTTTACTTTTACGCATTTTATTTTCGTAATATACTTAATAATAATACCTTATAATTTCGAAATTTATGAAATAAATATTTGAATTATAAAAAATATATAACTTATCGTGAATTTTATTAATTTATAGTTATTTAACTATCTTATAATTATTATTTAAAATAACTTTAAATTTTTATACATATAATATAAATAATCTTTATATAATTTCCGGTACCGAAAAAATATATTTTATATACCGTTTATATAGTTTAGCAATTTCTTAATATATTTCTAATATTTAAATAACAAGTTACTTATAAATTTTACCCAAGTTAATACTACAAACGATATATTTAATTTATTAATACCATTCGAAAAATTAAATTTCTATATTAAACTTATATATTTAAACGTTTTCTTTTATTAATTACGTTATTATCTTTTACTGCATATTTTAAATAATCCTTAACAAATAATATACGCTTTTTTAATCTTATTTACAATAACTAATTTTAGTAATTTCTTAATGTATTATTATTCATTTAACCTATTATCTTTTATTAATAAAAAACGAATAACTCGTATACTTAAATAATAATTTACATTATTTATTAAAGTCGAAAAACGAAAAATTATCTATGTATAAGGCGATAACGTTTTCTATTTTAAAATTATAATAAATCGCGTTATTTAAAATTAATAAATAAAAACCTTATTTCGTAAATATTTCTTTACTTTTTCCTACTAAATAACTCCGGTTTACTTTAAACCGTATAATAAATTTATTACTTTAATAACCTTTTTTTAAAAAGACTTATATATTAAAATATTTTTTAAATATCGGAAATTATTTTATATTAACATCTTCCTTTAACTTACCTTTAAAATACGTAATACTAAAATTTATTTAAAATATATACCACCTTTAAAAAACAGCTAACACTATTAAAAGTTTTTAATATATTACCTTTACGGTACTTATTGTAATTTTGTTATAATTATTTTTTTTTCTTATATAAGTTTTTTTCCTTAAATACGAACCTTATATTTATTTCGCTTTTTTATAAATATATACCTTTTTCTTAATACTTATATGGTATTAATAAACACCTTTAAATAACTTTATTAAAAACGTAAATTTAAAAATTCTACGTAAACGGTTTTTCTTAATCTTTATAAAAATAATCTTAAATCATATCTTTTATTTTAAACTTTTTACAACTTTCTTTAAAAATAAGTCGTTATTTATAATAATAAATAACTTATAAATATTAATATTTAACATATTTATTATTTATTTATATTCGTAAATATTCCGGATAACTAAATTAACATTTTCGAAATTATTACAACGGTTTTTATCATTATTTAACGTTAATAAGGTAAAATAGAAAATATATAAACCATTTTCGTTTTTATCTTTTTAAATTAAAACTAACTTTAACTTTTAAATTAACTCTAAAGCTTTATTTAGAGTTTTTAAGATATATAACTTAAAAATGATTTTCTTCGGATATTCCCGTTTACTTTTAACCTACTTAATTGCTTAATCCGTATCGTTCTTTAAAATAATGTTATGATTTTTATTTTTCACTTTTATACCTTATTTTTAACGGTATTTAAACGTTTTTATATAAATTATAAAAATAATCGAATAATATTTTTAAAATTAAAAAAATTATTGAAATTGTTTAAAGTTTCGTAAATAATAATATATAATATTATAAATAACTTACTGCTTTTTACTCATTATATCGTATAATTATACATCCTTTAATAACTTGATAACATTTTTTTATTTTATAAATTATTAATTTTTTAATTTAATCTAAGTATTTTAATTAATTATATTTATATATTTATTATTAAAAATTCGAAAATAATTATTTTTAAAATATTTAATTAATATTATTTTTTTTACCGCAAATTAATTTATTTTATTAATAATATAACGCTCTATATATATAAGCGAGAGATATATATAAGCGAGAAACTTTTTAGCATTCCGTAATAACAAATTTAAATAACTTAATAACAATATACCGTATTAATTAAAATTAATCGGATTCTTTTTCGCTAAACGTATTTATAACTTTATTACAAATACGCGTGTTATATCCGGGCTTGCCGTAAATGCTACATTTCCGTTCTTTCGTTATAACCCTTTTACGATAATTACTTTTAACCGTTATTAACTGCATTTTTGTATTACCCCCTTCCTTTTCGACCAAAAAAACTTATCCCTTTTATATAATAAGTATCCCGTTTTTTTTAAAAACGTTTATTTTTAATTTCTTGACGTTTGCTTAAAATAAAATTCGTTTCGTATAATTAAGTAATTTCTTTTCGAAAAAAAGCAATTTCGTATAAAAATAATAAATTATTTTTTGTAAAAATACTTACCGATTTAACGATTTTTGTCGACAAGTTACCTTAGTAATTCCTAATCCTTTTTTATAAATAACGTCCTTATCTTATTACTTCCTTAATATTCCTAAAGGTTTTCGTAAATAAAGAACGAATAAAACTGGCGGAAATTAACGGGGAAACGGTTAACGTAAATATAACTGGAAAAATTTCGAATTCGAAAAAAACATAATTAAAATCAAATAAAACAAAGCCAACTTTCGCAAATCCGGATTTAATATTATCGGACGTGATAGTAACTTTAAACGCGTTATAAAAGCTAGTAAAAAAAATCTTTTTTAACGATATAGATATAATAACGTCGTATTAAACTTTTAATATATAACGAATAAACGCGTTTTAAAATAAAAAAACAAGATACGTTAAAAGGTTAAAGTTTATACGAAAAATACGTTTTAAGTTTTTTTTACCGTTTAACAAAGTTTAACGCCTAGTTAATTCCGACGTATTTTATAATGCGTTAAATAAGTATTATATTGGCTATATCTTTAATATATTAAAGCCGGACAGAAAACGTTCGCGTATCTAGGTTAAGGATTCGGTCGATAATCGATTTTTCTTCGATTAACGTTAATTTTTATAAAAATAAGATAATATCGGCTCGGGCGTATTTACCGTTAAAACGGTATACTAAAATAAAATATGGAACTTTATAAACAAAATTAAGCTTTTTATAACTAAATTTCGGATCTCGTTTTTTAGCCTAAATAACTAAGTTCATTCTCGCTTTTTTTATAAGGCATTTTATAATATTGGTATTAAGAAATAAACGATTAAAGATAAATGGTTAAAACGGCTAAAAAAGTCCCTCGCTTATATATATCTCTCGCTTATATATATGAGACGTTATATTATCACCTTTATTACGAAATCTTAAAATTATACAAATATCTTTAATTATACGGAAAATATACGTATTTTATTTTATTAAAATTATCTTTTTTATTTTATATTTCCGTTTTAATATTGATTATATACGCTGGAAATTATTAATTCGATATTTTTTATAACGTAAAAGTTTTTAATTATTATTATATCGAATTTTCTATTACCGTTGAAACATAAGATCCGTACTTTCCTATATTTATCTTTTTCGTCCGGTAATAACGTTTCTAAACGGTTTATAAGTTACGTAATATATATATATATATTATAAAATTTCGTTTTTATTTTTAAATAAATATTATCTTTTACAACGTAATAAATTATATATAATAAAATTAAAATCACTTTATTTTCGATATTAATAAATTTAACCGACTTTATATAGTATTAAATACATCTTTTTATATATTTCCTTCGTTTTTAAAATTTTAAATAATATTTTCTATTTTTTTTTATAATTTCGTTTATTATTAAAACTTTCCTGTTTTTAAAAACGTTCGAAATTATACGTTTTAAATTATTTACTAAATTACTACTTTTCTTTTTACCAGATACCTTTTTTAATATATATTTTTATTAATAATTTTAATTATGTATTAAATCTGGGGTTTTTATAATAAATTCCGGTTTCCGGTAAAATTATAAGAAACATCTTTCTTAAAAAATGTTAATCGTTAAAAATTAAATTTTATTAAATTTATTAAAACGTGATAATTTAAATAACCCTGTTTTTTAAAACATATTCTCCCGGAAAATACCTTTAAAGAAATTAGTAATATATAACGTATATTTAATTATAATTTCGTTTTTTATTGAACTTTTTTAAAAATTACTTAACGATATTAACAAAAATAATAATTACGGGGTTTTTATTCGTTATAATGTAAATTTCTTTAAATTTAATATTTATGATGATATTTTTTTCAAAATTATTAATATTATTCGTCTTATTAACGTTTATTTTTAAATTCTAAAATAACTTATTTAAATTATTTTTATAAATATATATATATATATAAATATAACGTTTTTTATAATAATCTCTATAAAGAATTCGTTTATTTATAATTTAAAATAATTAATTACTTAAGTTTTAAAACGTTTAATTACTAAATCTTTTTAAGTTTCTTTTTTAAATTATTTTATTATATTAGTATATAAAATTCTTAAGTTATTATGTTTTTAATATAAACGTTAAAATTCTTTCTATATAATCGGTATAAATCTTTTAAGCCGTTAAAGATAAATTATTTTTCGTTTTTATTACCGTTATAAATGTTACGAAAGTTATTATTTTAATTATTTTATTTATTATTGCCTTAACGTTAATTACGTTTCCTTTTTTTTCTTTTACCGTTTTTTTCCTTTTACGGCTTAAGGTAGTCTTTTGCTAAATACTCGTATTTATTACACTTAAAGTAAAGTAGCTTTTTATTCTTATTTTACATAGGCCTATTATCTCGGAAAAAGTTATTATTATTTCTTTTTCCTTTACCTTTTTAAGCGTTATAGAATTTCCCATTCTTTTTTTTATTAATACGGTTATAAAATTTATTGTTAAAATCGTCGATCAGCTATTAAAAGAAATAATTAGATTACTTAAGTACTAATTAAATTATCTTATACTAACTACTAGCGCGATCCTTTATCGCAATAAAAAACTTAATTGTTTATTTTTTTTAATTTAAGCTTTATACTATAGCCTTTAACTTTTCGTAATAGCTTTTAAAATTTCATAATAAATTATACGGGGTTTCCTCCGTTATATATAATTTTACTTAGCTATTCTAAAAAGACCTTTATCTAACCTTACTTATAACTATATAAATCTTCTTAAATGTTTTTAATATTTTCGTTTTTTTCTTAATACTTATAATTAACTTTAAAAACGCCCTTTTATATATTTTAATAATAACCTTTATAAAACGTAATTAATTATGTTATTTTAACTTTATTCCGCTTTTATAACTAATTTTTAAAGGTAAAAATTAAGGCGTTACGTTAAAACTTTTAATTAATCTAATTTATTAAATAATTTTCCTTATTTAATAAAAAAAAATTATTTTTAACGTAATTTTATATTTTTATTACTAAATTTCTTAAAATCTTTCTTTTTGTCTTTTAAATAAATGTTTAATTTATTAAAGTTATTTAAATTATTAAAACTTAAAAAGCTATTAAAAATACTGAAGGAATTATTACGACAGCTTCTTTATCTTCGGAAACCTTTAAACGAATCTAAAAGTAACCTATCCGAATTACCGGTATCTTTACGTATTACGTTTTTTTTTACGTAACTGCTTTTTTTCGCTTTTCTCCCTTTTCGGGAAATCGGGCTTCTCGGTAAACTACCTCTTTAACTTCGTTTCGTCTTTTTTTAAAGGGTTAATTTTTTTTACGTTACTTTTAACAGTAATAAAAATTTCTTACGAACCTCCTATCCTTTAAACATCTCGTAAAACGCTTTTACGTATATTTACATTCTGTAAACTTTATATCGTCTTTAATTAAAACGCTTTTTATTAAAGTACGCCCTTAAATTAAAATATATTTAATAATCGTTTTATTATATTATCGTTTCTTTTTTAATAAAACTTTAAATTTTTAATTTTATCCTTTACTGACTTATATTTATATTTCCGTATTTTAACGTTCTTCTTAATCCTATTTAAATTAATGCCTAAGAACGTATAAAACTTATTTAATTTTAATTAAAACTATTATTTCTATATAAAAATCTTATATCTTTTTTTTAATTATCGTTATTAAAGTAATAAATCTTTTTCCTACTGCTACGTTTATTATAAACTTTAATTCTTCTCTTTTATTATAAAAATTTTTATCTTAAAAGTCCTTTTAATTATAAGGAAAAAAAATTAAATCGTTATTCGTATACTTTTTATTCCGCATAAAAACCAAACGCTTATTAAATAAATTCTTTTATTCGGTTATAAAAAACTACTTTAAAATATATTTTTATTTATTTACTATCGTTAACCGCTTACTTTTTCTTAAATTTATTAAACAATTCCTTTTTAAATCTTATACCCTCTTTATTAACGTAACTCGCAAATAATTATTTCGTTTAACGTATTCTAGTTACCAATTAACTAAAAAATATTACTATATTAACAGTTATAATAATCAAATACAGGATTCTAGCAAAAAACGTGTAATTGTTTTAAGAAAAACTAACAAAATCTAAGGGCAATTACCTTTATATATACGTTTATCTATATAAAAAATAATTCCTAGATAAAAGCTGTTTTAAGTAGTAGCTGCGGTCTAGATATACCAGCCGCAGGTACTTGAAAGCACTAATTGCCGACAATATATTATAAATATATTTTTACTATATTAAATTATTATTATTTTTTATTTTTTATACTTAAAACATTTATTAAAAATATTTATTATATATAAACTTCTAGGCCTAATAGCTCAGTGGTTACGAGCCTAGGTATCTCTTTTAATTACGACAGGCTTAAGCACTTTATTACGATTAACTATAAGAAATAACTAGTTCGAATCTAGCTTAGGCCCCCGTTCCTTTAAATAGCGCCAATTTAAAAAAACTAAACAAATTAGGTCTTCGGTTCCGCTATCGTATCGGCGACAACTGGAGCGGTTAAGGGCTTTAGGAACTAACTAATTAATCGTATACTTATCAATTATTTGTTACCGTATTACATAACCCGTATTATGTTTTTTCATCCGGCCTATTAAAAGGTACGGTTTTTTCGAAAATGCTTTCCGGTTACGCTTATATAAAATTATTTATATATATATGTAATAAACGAATCAGCTGTATATATATACATAGCTAAATACTTTAATAGCACTTTACCTTATATAAACTTATAATCGTTATAAAGAAAATTAATTATTTTATTTTTAAAATCTAATATATAAATTATAAATAAAGTTTATATCTAACGTATTATATAAGCAAGTTAGCTATATATACGAATCGGTTAATTTTTTTAAATATTTTATTTTTTAATTTTAATATTATAAAAGGTTTTATTTTATATATAGTGTCCTCGTATTTATTTTAAAAACCCCGATATTACGATATGTTTTTTTCAGTCGATATTATTTTTAATTCGTAAAAATTAACGATATTAAAAAGATCTTATTATAAAATAAATTTATATATTAAATATTCACCGTGAAAACCATTGATAGTTGCCGTGTTCGAAGATACTGGGTAGAGTATTTATCTTGTTAATTATTGGTGTAATTACTTTGTGTCTTTAGCTCAGCCTGGATAATACGGCTTGAACCTAACGACCTTGCATATATTAAATATATAACGATTTTCTACTCGGTTTATATATAGTAATAATATAACGAATTTTATTATTATCTTAACATATTATAAAACGTATTAGAATTATTTAAAGATTTAAATAGAATAATAAATTAAGAAAAAGATATAACGTAGAACACCACCTCGCAAGCCACACTACCTCGCAAGCCGCTTTTTAGCACTTTATAACAACTAATCCAAATAATTTAACTATAACAAATTTAATTAATTTAATCGACGGTATTCTTTTTCGTTAACAGTATTTAAAGCTTTTAAATAAATGCACGTATTATATTAAAACTTATTACGGACGTATATTACTATTTCTTTTTACCAACCCGTATGCAACAAATTACGCCTTAACGTATCCCAACTAATATTACCCTTATTTCGAAAGTACTAAAGACGACCGACCGAAAATCGATTATCGACCAAATTCCCGACCCGTATATGTAAACGTTTTTTTATGCAGTTTTAATACGTAGAAAATATTCGTAAAATAAAAGGTTATAAGGTTTTGTTAAAAGACGCGTTACAAAGCTATAGGGCAAGGCTGTAGGACTTGTTAGGGCGCGTCGAAATACGTTAAAAAGCGCGTCGGGGCGTATTACAAAATTTATTAAAGTAATAATTCGATCTTACGTATATATAATTGTTAAAATAAAAAATTCTAATTTAAAAAAAATTTACTATATACGATAAACAGATTTTTTAAACCGTTAAAAAAGGTAAAAATAAAAACGCGTTATTAATAACTGTTAAAAATAGTCGTTATATACAAATTAAAAGGAAAAAATAGCAATATAACGTCCGTAACAAGTTTTAATATAATACGTGCACTTGTTTAAAAGCTGTAGATACTGCAAACGAAAAGGAATACTATCGATTAAATCAATTAGATTTATTATGGTTAAGTTATTTGGATTAATTATTACGATAGGCTAAAAAGCGGCTCGCGAGGTGGTTTGGCTCGCGAGCTGGTGTAATACGTTATATTAAAATTTAAAAGCATTTTATTATTACTTTAAATTTATCGGAGTTAGAATTATAAAATACGATATTATAAAAAACATATAATTTAAATAATAGCGTATTATACAAGCGAGCTATATATATAAGCGAGCTGTATACTTTTTTTATTAATTTAACTTTTTAACTTTAATCTTTTATTTTTTAACAACCATAATATGGAACGGTTTACAAGAAAAGCGAAAATAAACCTAGCCGTTTAAATTAAAAAACGAGACCCGAAATTTAGTTATAAAAAGCTTAGTTCTATTTATAATATTTTATTTACTACTTTAGGAACGCGAATTAACGGCAAATACGCCCAACCCGATACCGTCCTTAATTCGTAAAAATTAACGCCGATTAAAAAAAAATCGATTATCGAATAAATCCTTAACTTGAATACGCGAAAGTTTCCTGTCCGGCGTTAATATATTAAAGATATAACAAATTTGTTATTTACGTAATACGTTATAAAATACGTCGGGGTTAATTAAATATTTAAGTTGATTAAATAATAATATAAATTTAAAATATATTTAAATCGAAAAATAAATTATTAACGGGTTTTATACGAAAATTTAAAAGTATTTCGTAAATAATTTAAATTTATTCGGGTTATAATTGCAAAATACGGTATTATAAAGGAAAATATTTATAATTTCGATAAAATAAAAATTTTAATAAGTTTTTTAATAATAACAGGCATAATAATTACAAATGCCGAAAAACGTAAAAAACTTAAATAAACGTAATAAAGAAATAAGGAATAATTTACGATAATATAAATTATTAATTTTTAAAACTGGGCTTTACCTTTATTTATTATCTTTACCGGAAAGAATTATTTTTTTCGCTGGTTAGCCGATAACCTATTTTTACTTAATTAAAAAATTATTATAAACGAAAACGGCTAAATAATAAATAAATTAAGTATAAAATAAATTAAATATTTCGATAAATATATTAAAACGCGTATTAAAAATTCGAAATGGTTTTTTATCCTTAATAATTACGAAAGTCATTATTCGATTAAATTTAAAAATTACTATAAAATTAATAATATTATTATATTTTATATATTTATTTATTCCTCTTATCGGTTTTAACCTTTAAACGTATTTTATTTTTTCGTATTAAAACGCGTTTATTCGTTATATATCGAAGATTTTATATAACGTTACGTTATTTACATTACCAAAAAAAAATTTATCGCCCGCTTTTACAACGCGTTTAAAGTTACCATAATAACCGATAATATTAATTCTGGATTTACAAAAACGGAACTTGTTTTATTCGATCCTAATTACGTTTTTTCCGAATTAAAAATTTCAGTTATATTTATACTAACCGTCTCTTTATTTATCTTTACTAACTCCGTTATTTCCCTACCCGTAAAAACCTTTAAAAATGTTATTAAAACAACTTAACAAAAACGTTATTTACAAAAGAAAATAAAATTACTAAGGTAGCTTGCCGATAAAAATATTTAAATCGGTTAATCTTTTAATAAAAAATAACTTGATATTTTTGTACGAAATCGCTTTTTTTCGGGAAGAAAACGGTTACTTTCGCAAAACGAATTACGTCTTTAATAAACGCCGGAAAACCAAAAACAAACGTTTTTGAGAAAAAAAATACTTACTGTAAAGGAAACACAAATTTTTATAATTACGAAAGAAAGTAATAATAAATAATCGTAACTAATAACGGCCGAAAAAAGTCGCCGCAAAAAGGTTTAAACAAAAAAACGGAAATGTAACGTTTACGGTAAACCCGGACATAATACGCGTATTTATAAAAAATATATAAAGGCATTTAACGATAAAAAATCCGATTAATTCGAATTTATTATCGCGACATATTAAAAAGTGTACAATTCGCTTATATATATAGCTCGCTTATATAGTACGTTATGTAAGGTCGTTAGGTTTAAGCCGTATTATCCAGGCTAAACCAAAGATATAAAGTAATTATATTAATAATTAATACGATAAATACTTTACCTAGTATTTTCGAATATGGCAACTATTAATAATCTTTACGGTAATAATAAATTATACGCCTCGGTTACGAAAATCCTTATCCCGAAACCGATTATTACGTAATACCGACAAGCTTTAACCTTAATAAACCTTATGCCCTCTAGCTCTTTAATTTAGTAAGCCTTGTATAAAGTGTTTTATAAACAATAATTTAAAAGACGTTAAATTTTTTGCGGTAAACCTTAAGTCCGTATAAAATAACTACTTTACAATCTTTTACCAGTTCTACGATTAAAAATATCAGATATTAACCAGAAAAAAGGGTTAAAAATTCCAAATTAACCACTTTTAACCTTAATTAATCTTACGACTTTTCGAATCCCCATTAATTAAAATAACTGAAATATACCGGGTAATTTTTATTATAAAATACCGGTATTCCGTAACTGTAAAGTTTTTACGAAAAACGTGTTTTTTAAAGTTTTTAAATTTAATAAAGTTTTAAAACGAGTTAAAAATATCGATACCTCCGTCGATTTAACCGATTTTTCCTAAAAAAATCGGATTCTGTTTTTAATTTTCGGATACGATTTAATTTATATAAACAAAAATAATTAAAAGTTGGACGACCTTATAATGGAAAATATCGACCGTATAAAGGAATTGCTGGAAAAGCTGGATATAGGCGGTAAAGGGTTTAAAAATTTCGAAATTTAATTTTTAACTCGATACAAGTTAAAAAATTACAAGCGATAATTTATCCGGCTGTTCCGGATTACGAAAACCGTCCAGAATTCGGTTAAGAATGGTCGTCGATAGGGGTATAATAAGGCAGTCTGAAGTTACCTTGGAATAAGACGCCTGTAAAAAGGTTAGGGCTTAATAAAGCTTAGTAACCGATACCATAATCTATTTATTTGTTTAATTTTGTTCCACGGTTACGTTTCCTCTAAGGAGAATATAGTACGTTATAACGTTTTTAAAAAAGTTTTTTATATTAATAAATATAACTAGTATTAATATTAAAAACGTATAAAATTTAATTAAGCTTAATATAAAAATTATTAATTTTTAATATTAGGTCTTATTTTTCTTTATTATTTTTACTAAGACAACTCTTTTTAGCTTATATATCTATTACTATAAACGATAATAATTAAATAAGAAATAAGTTAAGTATTAAATAGATTAAGTATTTCGATTAATATATTAAAACGTTTCTTAACATTTCGAAATGTCTTTTTATTTTTAATAATTATTAAAATTATTAAAAATTAATTATAATATTATATTTTATATATTTATTTATATCTTTTATCGGTTTTACCTTTTCGATATATATTTTTTGTATTAAAACGCGTTTATTTATTATATATCGTAAGTGTTATACGGCGTTACGTTATTTATATTAGTAAGGAAAATTTTATTACTAGCTTTTATAAGGCGTTTAAAGTTATTATAATAACCGATAATCTTAAATCCGGATGTATAAATACGGAATATATTTTATTTAATTTTAATCGTATTCTTTCTAAATAAAATATTTTAATTATGCTTATACTAACCTTTTTTTATCTTAATTAACTTCGTTTTTTTCTTATTTACGAAAATTCTGAAAATATAATTAAAACGACGTAATAAAATTATTATTTATAAAGAAAAATTAGAAATTATTATAATAGCTCGCCGATAAAGATAATTCAGTTAGATAATTATTTAAAAAAGTAACTTATTACTTTTATACGATTTTTTTTAAAAACTCTTTTTTATAAGGAATTAGCTTTTATATATATAAGCTTTAATATAATAGATCTTAGTAATAGTCGCTAAGACGACACCCTTCTAAGAGTTATAAGACTAATAGCTTAATAGTATAATAATACGTTTCTTTATATTATTTTAACGAGTTTATATTAAAAAGAACTGTTCGATTACCGTTTGAAGCGTATTTATTATAAATAATTAATTATTATATTTAAGAGTATTATAAAAATAATTACTTTTATTACTATATTAAACCTAATTAAAAGATTAATATTATAACTTAAAAATTTAATGTTATAACTCGAAAAAGCACGTTTTATTTCGTTATAAAAGCGATAAAATCGAACGCCGATAAAACGGTAACCGGTCGGAGAATTATTGAAGAAACCGAAATTTTTTTTATATTACGTACGTAATATTACCTTTAATTATAATATAGGGCTTATTCTTTAACTTATTCTAAATATCAAATACGTTAAAATTATTACGTACAAAAAGAACTAACGTCGAAAATTAGACCGTAAAAGGAAAACGTTCGGTAATTTTCAGGGCCAAAAATCTTATAAGGGAGGGAGCAGTATAAGGAATTAGCTATTAAATATATAAGTTTTAATATAATAAGTCTTAATAGTAGTTATTAAAACGATACCCCTTTAAAAGGTGTAGAACTAATAGCTTAATAGTATAGTAATATGTTTTCTTATATCCTTTAATAAAATAAATTAAGTTTTTAATAATTATCGAAATATTAAAAATATACATTTTTATAATTAAGAAAAAATAGTAGTAAATAATCGCAATAAATAAATGTTAAAAATAATCGTTATAAAGAGATTTAAACGAAAAAACGAAAATATAATATTTATTATAACCCCGAATATAATACATATATTTATAAGAAAGTTATTAAGGCATTTATTAATAAAAATTAAAATAAATTAATTTAATTTACATTATTATATTTAAATTTTTTAAATTTACTACTAAAAATGTTAAAAGTAACTTATATATTTAAATAACCGACTTGCTTATATAATACGTTATATATATATATAGTTATATTAAAATATTAAAATTTCTTAAATAATACCTATTTTCTTATATTTATTAAAACCTATATTTCTAGTAATATAAAGAGTAAAGAATTTAAAGAGTAATATATAATAATTATATTTTAAATTTTCGAACATAATAATATTTACAAGTTTATACGGTTATAATAAATTATATATCTTAACTTTATAAGGCTTTATTTTAAAGCTAATTACGTAATACTTATAAACTTTAATCTTAGTAAGCGTTATATTTCTTTTTATCGATTTCGGTAAAAAGATTTAAATATAACTTGAAAAATATTAACCTTTACGTAGTAAACCTTAAATTCGTATAAGATAACTCGTTCATAGTTTACTAATTTCATAATTAAAAGTATTAAATATTAATAGTAGGCCAAACGTTAAGGATATTAATTAGTAGGTAATCGATACAGCTATGGCAGGGACAAGGCAAACGTGGTATCGATATTTTCGCGATAGATTTAACAATACACAATATAGCATATATTTAGCAATAAACATAGTTAACCGAAACGTTAACGTCTCGTTAAGGGGGCAGTTAGTAGGCCATATCTAGCTTATCTTTAGATAAGCAAGTATATATATATCTGTCGGACAGATTACTAGCTAGCCTTAAACCAGATCAATACATTAACACGATTAACTTTACAGAGAGAGCCTACTGATTAATTTAAAAGAAAATGCCGAATTTTAAATTAACTATTTTATTAATTTTACTTAATTCTACGATTTTTTAAATTTTATTAGTTAAAATACTTGAAAATACAATATGTACTTTTTTATATAAAAGACTTATATTTCATATTTTTAAAAACTTAACGAAAATAATATATTCGGGATATTTAATTTTCGAAAAAATTTAAAGAGAATTAATATTCTCGATAATTTTTTAAAAATATAAGAAAAATTTAATTTTAATTAGAATATAATCTATTTTAATAATAATAATAGTTTAAATTTAAATAACTTTATAATAAATAATAATATTTTTTTAAAAAAAAATTCATATATAATAAAAGTAATAAAATTTCGAAATTTAATTTTTAAATCGTTTTCAGTTAAAAAATTATAAATAATAATATAACTAATTATTTCGAATTGCGAAAACTATTTAAAATTCTTTTAAAAATAGTCGTTAATAAAGTAAAATTAAGTTATTATAAAATAAGTAAGTTTTAATAACGTTTAATAAAATAAAATTATTTATTTATTTATTTATTTTAATATCTTTATATAATTATGTTTTTTAAAAACTCGAATTAAAAATATAATATGAAAATTTTTAAAACTAAGAGGTATTATAATTATATTTAATAATAATAATTTTAATGTTTTAAATTATATTAAATATTATATTAAGCGGGTTTCTTTTTTAAAAAAAGGTATAGGTTTTTATATTACCTACAGTAATAGTAGCAAGGTTAAAGTTTAACATTTACTATAAACGGCAACTAGTTTATATAGGGTTAAGCACTGAAGATCGCTGCTATATATAGTTAGAAGCCTTTTTCAGCTTTAGATCAGTTTCGTAAGTTATCGCGGTACTGCCCCGTATTCTAGCGTCCCGCAGTTGCGGGGTTCGGTCTCCTCTAATAAGGTTTGAATTATGCACGCTTTGTTATATTCTCACCGCCAAGCTATCATATGGAGTTTCTGTCAGATATAGGGGATATCAGTTGTATTGTTATATTCGGCTAATCTACGTATGTTTTTCGTATGCGTACCGCTTTTATGTAACCTAGTAACGGAATATATATCTTTCGATTAAAAGGAGTTTTTTCGTATATAAGGTACGTTTAGTACCTCCTATTAGTTAACATACCCCTTTAACGCCTTAAAGTATTTATATCGTTAATCGTTATATATTATTATTTTTTAAAGTTATAATCTTTTATTTAACCCTTTTTCCGGTAATTAAATTATTTTTAATTAATTAATTTTTTTAAATTATTCGTAAGGTATTTTTCCGCCGTTTAAAGGTTTCCGTAATATTTATTAATTTTAATTATTATTTTTAAATATTTAAATAATTCGCGTAATAAGGCTTTAATTAATTTATTAGCTAGTATATTGCTTATAAACGTATAATTTATTTTTATTAAATCCCTTTTTACGGTTTTTCGTAATTAGTAGTTATATATATTTACGTACCGTAATTTTATTTATAATAAGGTAACGTCGGCATTAATAAGTTATATTATTTGTTAATTATTTTACTATATATTTAACGGTTTAATATCTAAGATAATTTTTAACTTTTTAATTAATTAAAAGTTAAAAAAGGCATTTTTTTATAACCTACGTAAAAAATAATAATTCCGTTTCGGTTATAAAAATAATTATTATATTTTCCTTATTCGTCCGTTATTTTATTATTTTTTTAAATAACTTTATAACGTAAACTTAAAAACTTTTTTAATTGATTATATTATTCGCAAATAAGGCGTTATTTTAAATATTTAATAAATTTTCGTTTCCGAACTATAACGTTAAAGTTTTAATCCCGATTAAGTATAATATAATTTGCTTAACAGCTTTATAATATACGTTATTAAAATTTAAGTTAAAACGGGTAAATCGTAATACTGTAAAGGATATATTCGGTTACGTATTAATTGTTACGTATAGAATAAAATTAATTTTTTTAGTATTTGTTAATAAAACTTAAATAAGTTAGATTAAGATTCGGTAATAGCTTAACGCTTATTATTAACGTATTTAAAAAGTTATTTAAAAAAATTAAAAACTAAGTTAATTAATTTATTAATAAAATCAGATTAAAATAACTAAATTTTCCTATTAGGTTTATTTTTAATTACTTCGATATCGAAAAACTATTATAAATCCTTACTCTTTATAAAAATATATTATTCCTAAATCTATTAAATTAATTAATTAAGAAGGTTTTAGTTTTCCTTACGATATGTTATTACGATATTATCTATAAAAAAATATTTTCTATTAAGTAAAATAATAAGGTTTATAAAAAAAAAGGGTTATGTTTTAATTTTTTAAGCGTTTTAATAAAATCTTTTTACCATAATAACGGCAACTTCTATAAGTTATATAAAACCTTCCTAATTAAAAAAATCTTTTTACGTTAAGAATACCCTAAAGGTATTTTTATATATATTTCGTAAAATAAGTTAATGTTAACGAAAACGTTAATAATATTATATTACTTAAACTCTAAATCGAACTTAGCTCCTATAACGATTAAAACTTTAAATAACCTTTTAATTAAAATAAATACGTATATATTACTATAAATAACTTTAAATTAGTAATTACCTAATATAACGAAACGTATTTTATATTTTTGTCACCAGTTATACTTATTAAACCTATATATATATACCTATATATATCTTAAAACCTATTTCCCTTTAATAAAAAATTAATTAAGTATTTCCTAAAATTATATTTTCTTATAATTTTACAAATAAATCTTGTCGGTTTTACGAAATATTTCCCTTAACGGATATATACTTAACTTTTTATAGCCTTACGATAATAAAGGTAAATCATATTTATATACCCGGTTTAGCAACTTAAATATTTTTTTATATAATAAAATATTAAAACCTTTCCGATTAAAATAATATATATTTCGGGTAACTAATTTCCTTAAATTTCCGCAGCTTACCGGCCGGTTATTAATTATATTTATAATATAAGCTAGCCGTTTTATATTAAAAACAACTTCTTATACCTTATAATCGTTTTAAATAATACTATTTCGGTACGGAACATATAGAAAACCTATATTTATAACCCGTAAAGTACTTTCGTTTTTTACCGTTATATTAAATTAAATAATTTAATAAAAACGTAAAATTATTTTTATTTTTTCCGTTAACGTATTAATTATAATAATAATTAAAATAAATATTAATAACGGTAATAATCTAAAAAACGGAAATAATTCGAATATAATAGATATATAAAAGTAATTAATCTTATACGAACAAATTTATTTTTCCCTATTTTATACGTTTTCAGCACTAATATTACTTTAAACCTATCTCTTTTATTTAACCGGTAACTAAATTATCCCGTTTAAATTTTTATCTTTCTTTTAAATATATATATATAAATAACTTTAAATCTAATTAAATAATTTTATTTATCGCAATAAATTTTATAATTCGTTTTTTATAACGTAAGAAAAATTATTTTTTAAATTTGTAATATTACTTAAAAAAATAACTCTTTCGTTAAATAATACGTTTTAAATAATAACAACCTTGCTAATTAACAAATTTTAAATCTTGTAAATATTCGTAAATCGGTAATTAATAAAAAAATTAATTTATATTTTAAGATTTAGTTTTTAAAATCTCCGTTATTTTTTATAACGATAATTATTATAACGCAAGTTATATAACCTTATATTTGCAAATAAATTTATTAAAGCTTCCGATTAAATATTATAATATTATTTTTATACGTTAGGTAAATATAATAAACCATATATAAACTTTGTTAAAAAAGTATATATTTAAAAATACCGTTATATAAATATATTACTATGTTAAAAATATATTTAATTATAAACGAAAATAACATAACGTTATATTATATCGTAATTACTTTTTCTTAATTATACCCTTTAAATATTTTACACCCCCGTTTTAAGCCTAAAGATACGGTATTAAAAACGTAAATCTAATATTAAAAAAAAGCAATTATAATATTTCTTTACATAAATAATTTTTTAAAATTTTATTATCGTATTTAATTACCTATAAAAAAATCTTATCCTAATTTTTTAAAGCTTTTAAAAAATATTAAAACGTATTAATTAATATATTTTACTTTCGGTTTTTAAAATATATATTCTAAATAAAACTTAAGTATTTATCGATAACGAACATAACGTATTTATATTTTTCCGGGTTTTTTTCGAAATTTATAAAATTAATAATAATTTTTTATTTTAATTAAAAAACTTTTTTTTTGGACATTTAACGTATTTATTTTATAACCTTCGCTTTATTATATATTTAATATTTAACTATTAGAAAACCTTTTAAACGGATTTCTTTCGTATAAATTATAATTAAACGATTATTTCGGGCCTTAAATAACTTACTTTTAAACATTATATAATACCGTTACCGGTCCGTAATAATTTCGTTATTTATAAATTAACATTTCGTTTATAAATTATAAAAATTACATAAATAATTATTAGTTATATTAATATTTTTAATAACAAATTAATTCATTTTATTTATTAACGTAATAATTACATAATTATATTTATTTTAAATAAAGGTTTTAATTTTTCGGTTATCCTATTAATATCCTTTCTTTCGAAACTACCGGAAAAATACCAGGTTATATACAAAATCTTCGTAATAAATTACATTATATAAACGTAACATTTTCGAGCCTCTAAAGTTTTAAAATAATATATTTACTTCCCCATATCCTTTAATCGAAACAAAATTATTATTTACCTATACCCCGTCGCCTTAAATCGTTATCGTATAATTTAGAAATTTGTTAATAAAATTAAAATATATATCGTAAAACCTAAATTTAAAATAAATAAATTTCTTAAAAAATAAAATAAAACGTTTATTA
Source organism: Monosporascus sp. CRB-8-3 (assembly GCA_004155055.1). NCBI lineage: Eukaryota > Fungi > Ascomycota > Sordariomycetes > Xylariales > Monosporascus > Monosporascus sp. CRB-8-3. The sequence continues at coordinate 1,841 of QJNZ01001025.1, read as the reverse complement.
CATTTTTTAATTAATAATTAAAAAATATATAAAGATTTATTTTACTTTTTCTAAAAATTAATTAATTTTTTAAATAATTATTTTTTTATACTTTTTAATAAACAATTAATTTATTAATAAATTAATTTTAATATTCCGTTTCTAAAATAAAAATTAACTAAAGCCTTATTAAAGAATATATAATAATATTAAAATATCGTATAATAAAGGTTTAAACAAACTTTATAACGTATACTTTAAATATTTAACTTTTCGCACTTTCGTTTATTAATATTTCGGTCTAAATATAAACCTTTATAACTATTTCGTTTCGATTTACGTTTTAAAATTTTTCCCCGTAATTAAAAGTTAATATTTTTAACCTTTTTCTAATTAAGGTTATTCTTATTAAAAAAATTTATAAAAACTTTATAAAGCGTTAAAAACGTTATTTTAATATTTCGTAATATAAACGGTAACTAAATTATAATCTAATAATTAAAAAAATTAACTACTATTTCCTAATAACTAATTATACCATTTTCGATTTTAAATTTTTTATTCTTTAAAAAATCGTTATTTATATCCCGATAATAAAAATTAATATTATATATAAGTTATTAACCTATATAATCGGTATTTTCGTTTTTAAAATACTATATTACTATTTTTAAACTATAAGTTTTTATTACTTTATAATTTATTCGTTTAGTTTTTTTACTAACTTTAAAACTTATTTTAACCTTTTGTAATATTTCCGTTATATATTAATCAAAAATATACTATTATATATTTTACCGGGCCCAATAGCTTAGTGGTCGCGAGCCTGGGTATCTTTTTTAATGAGCTTTGCTATTTGTGCTGTGTCCCTTTTGCTATTCGTGCTGTGTCCCACTTTTGACAACTGCCTACAGCCGCCATAGATCTGCCACCTGTTAACTCCTAACTGCAATTGCAACGTTTTTAGCTATAGTTATTTTCTTTAACTGCAACCTTTTTGCAATAATTATAACAACTTCGTTATAACAATAACGCGTTATTTCGGCCATAACGGCTATCTCGAATCCTGAAAAAGGCGGCGCGTACGGCCGTGACGCGTCGGATCTCAGGGTGGAACTAGTTAGAAACTGACAGCTATGCCAGGTATGTATCAGCTGGAAGGTGGGGCACACAGCACGAATAGCAAGGGGGATACAGCACAAATAGCAAATCTCTTTTTAATTGCGACAGGCTTGGGCACTTTGTTTCGGTTGATCTTAAGAGATAGCTGGTTTAAATCCAGCTTGGGCTACCGTTACCTCAGCTAGCTCAGACTTCTGCTGGCTCGTCTCTATTTTTGATGTATTTTTATGTACTACGCCAAGGCGCTAAAATTAACCAATCAAATCGCATATTTCCGTAACGAGCCAGAGAAGCCTGAGTTAAAGTTGCAGAAAAGTGGGCTCGTTTTCGGCGCCCTTATTAAAATTCCCAACTTTCTTTCCATTTTTTTTTAAAATTCAAAGGATTTATATGGAAAAAAATTATTACGCAGCCAATTTGAGCCCGATAAGTATGAAACTTTATATACGCGTCGAATATAAACTAATATACGTACAGGATTTTTTTCAATTTTTTTGGATGAAAATTGGGGCCGATATGGCTAAGTTTGTATCTGGGAAATGGGCGACCGCAGCGCCCTCAGGGCTGCGACAGCACAACCATCGGTCGCATCATTGTGCACCGGGTTTCCTAAGTATATTCTATATGGGAGGAGCCCGTATATCAATTTTTTCGACCGTACAGGCTGTGGTTGTTGCGTCGCAGCCATGAGAAGGTCCCGGACTTGATTGACCGGAACGCCCTCCTTGCTGCGATGCAAC
>QJNZ01001024.1:0-30023 GCA_004155055.1 Monosporascus sp. CRB-8-3 | reverse complement strand
AAAAAAAAAATATCGGCTCGGGCGTATTTATCGCTAAAACGGTATATTAAAATAAAATATAAAACTTTATAAATAAAACTAAGCTTTTTATAAATAATTTTTAGGTTTCGTTTTTTAATTTAAATAGCTAAGTTTATTTTCGCTTCTTTTATAAAACGTTTTATAACGTTAATATTAAAAATAGACAATTAAAAATAAATAGTTAAAATAGTTAAAAGAGTCTCTTACTTATATATATTTCTCGCTTATATATATAGTACGTTATTTTAAAAATAATAATATAATATTTTAAACTCGAAAATAATAATCGTATAAATTAATAATAATATAATTTATTTATAACTTATATTAAAAAATAATAAGGTAGTATTTTTAACGTTTAAAGTGATATCTAGGGATTTTTTTAACTAAGATAATTTTAATTAAGAAAAGGTTAAAAATATTAATTTTTAACTATGAAAAAGGATTTAAAGGCGTAAATTCAAATAAGGTAGCCGCAAAGGTTTTTATTCGAACCGAAATAATAGTAAGCGAAAACGTTAAATGTTAGATATATAAAAAACCCGTTATAAAGAATATTTGAGATTTTTTTCTAAATTTTCTTAATATTACTACGTATTTTAAAATAAAACCTCGACAAATTTCTAGTTTAATAACAAGATAATAATTATTTAAAAGATAAACGAATTTTTAAAAAGAGTAAAATATATTTTAATATATTTTTGGATTTTTAATTAATATAGTTGTTAGGATTCGGTGCGTTAGCATGCAACAGGGTTAGTTGGCTCGTATAACGCTTACCCGAACGCGTCTTAAGTAGGTCTAGCGCACCTACCTTTTTAGCTAGTATTTTATAACTAAAACAGATATATTTTAATATTAATAATAATTAAATTAATATCGTAAATCTTAATATAATAATATCTTTTAATTTTTTTATAAAATGATTATAACGAAAACTTTATTATTATTATTAGTTATAATATATCGCCACGAAATTATAATTAACGAGTACAAAATCTTAATTAATCGGCTTAAAATTAAAGCAAATAGCAATAACTACGAAAACGAATTTATTCGGCTAAATATATATTATACGATAAAATTTTATTAAAACCATTAATTAATATCTTTATATAACGTTCGCGTTAATAAAAAAACTTTAAGTCCTTAAAATACCTTTACGAGCTTATTAAAATCCTATTTTAATAAAAACCGTTTTTATGCGAAAATAAAATATTTATATAAATAAGTGGAACTATTAACTATTAAAGTAATTATTAAACGAAAATAATATTAATTAATTATATAAAATTAACAAGCTGTAGAAAAATTACTTTAAAAAACATATGTTATAAGTAACTTATATAAAAATAAATCTAAACGCTTTAAAACGATACTAGTAAAAAAAGTTAACTTCTATCCTAATAATAGCCTATTAGTAAACCAGAACTATTAAAGCTTATTAAAGTATTTAATAAAAGCTTTAAAATTATTATTAAAAGCCCAAAATATAACAAGAACCCTAAGAAAAAAAGAAAAATAAAAAGAAATACTTTCCCTTTTAAAATATTCTATAGATCTTTAGCGAAACCTGGCTAATAACGGCTTACGAATAAAAACGTTATCGTTATACTTATCGAAACAGTTTTAATTACTACCTTTTTCGCTTTTATTATAAGATAACGGTAAAAATAATAATAATAACTTTTTTTTATCGTTTAACTTTTCGTTATCGTCCTCGGATTCGGATTCGGATTTAAATTCGAAAAATAATAATCGGAAAAAACGTTACTATAGCCGTAACAAAAAAAATAAAAAAAAATAAAAAAAAATAAAATAAAAATAAAAAACTCCGCTTTTCGTTAAAAAAGTTTCGATTTGGCCCTAAATGAAAAAACTACGTAAAAAGCTTTAAGAAATAAAATTTTTTAAAAAACGCCTTAGATTTCGTATTTAAAAAAATAAATTATAAAGAAAAAATAATCTCCCTAGAGAAGACGTAACCGTGGAACCAAATTGAACAAATGGATAGATTATGCTATCGGTTGCTAGGCTTTACCAAACCCCAACCTTCTTACAGTCGTAAAACTGGCGAAGGGTCGTAAAGCAGCCATCTTATACGAACTTAAGGTTTATCGCAAAAAGCTTAACATCTTTTAAGTTATTATCTAAAATTCCCCTTGCTAAACCGTAAAAGGCATAAGGTTTATTAAGGTCGAAACTTGTCGGCATTACGTAAATAAGCTTTTCAAGCTAATATTAATCGAGAAATTACGTACTTACGGGGATTTAATAATTGGTTTCGGAATAAAACTTTATGTAACCGAAATATAATTTATCGTTATTATAAGAATTATTAATAATTACCGTATTCGAAAATATTAAGTAAAGTATTTATCGTATTAATTATTAATATAATTACTTTATATTTTTAACTTAGCCTAAATAATACGGCTTAAATTTAACGACCTTATATAAAGAAAAAATAAAACTTTCTAGCTTTAATAAGTTGTATTTAACGGAGGCAATTACTAAAACAATATATTAAGCGCCTTTAAAACTTATTATAGGGATTAAAAAAATTCGAAAATATTAAAAACATTCCGTAAAACTTATATTACAATTAAAAAAACACGTTAATGCTGTTTTTAAAACGAACTAAGTTAATACCGTTTTAATAGCAAAACCTTAGTTATTTTTATGGCGAAATTTTAAAAATTAATTTATAAAACTAAGAAATACGATATTAAATTAAATAAAAATTAATAAGTTATTATATTTTTAACCGCCGTTAAAAATAAGGTAAATAATTAATATCGAATAATAAATTCTGTATTTTATAAAATCGATTATTCTCCTTAAAGGAGACGTAACCGCGGAATTAAATTAAATAAATTAATAAATTATACTATCGATTACTAGGCTTTATTAAACTCTAACCTTTTTACAATCGTAAGACTGGCGAAGGGTCGGAAAGCAGCTATCTTATACGGACTTAAGGTTTACCGCGAAAAATTTAATATCTCCTAAGTTATTGTTTAAAATTCCCCTTATTAAATTAGCTAAAGGGCATAAGGTTTATTAAGGTCGAAGTTTATCGGCATTACGTAATCGGCTTCGGGATAAGGCTTTTCGCGACTAAGGTATAATTTATGGTTACCGTAAAAACTATTAATAATTACCGTATTTATAGATATTAAGTAAGGTATTTATAGTATTAATTATTAATATAATTACTTTATATCTTTAACTTAGCCTAGATAATATGGCTTAAGCTTAATAACATTATATAAAACCGATTAATGTATTATATAAACGAACGAGACATATAAGCGAACAGGACATTTTTTAGCGCACTTTAATAAAACCTTTAAATAAAATAACTATAACGCCTTAAATTAATTCAAACTATATAAATTCCCTATTATTAAACGTCTTTATTACCTTCTTATAAATACGCGTATTATATCCGAGTTTACCGTAAACGTTACATTTCCGTTCTTTCGTTTAAACCCTTTTACGATAATTACTTTTAGTTTTTATTAATTATAATTATTTATTATTACCCTTTTTTTTAGTTATAAGAGCCCTTACCTTCCTTATAGTAAACGTTCCTTCTTTTTAAAAACGTATATTTTTAATTCTCCGGCTTTTACTAAGAACGTAATTCGTTTCGCGAAAATAACCCTTTTTTTCTTAAAAAAAACGATTTCGTACAAAGATAATACGTTGTTTTATGTCAAAAATTTAACCAATTTAATTATCTTTATCGGCGAGCTACCCTGGTAATTTCTAATCTTTCTTTTATAAATAACATCCTTATTAAATTATTTTAGTAATATTTTTAAGAATTTGTACAATTAGGAAAATAAAGGAGTTAACAGAGGTAAATAAAAAACCGGTTAATATAGGTATAATTAAAATTTTTAACTCAGAAAAAACGTAATTAAAATCAAATAAAACAAATCTAGCTTTTGCAAATCCGGATTTAATATTATCGGTTATTATAATAACTTTAAATACGTTATAAAAGCCGGCGATAAAATCTTTTTTAATAAGATAAATAACGTAATAATATATAAAACCTTTAATATATAATAAATAAACGCGTTTTAATACGGAAAAATAAGATACGTCGAAAAGTTAAAACCGATAAAAAAAATAAGCAGGCATATAAAATATAGTAATATTATTAATTTTATAATAATTTTCGAATTCGATCGAATAATAACTTTCGTAACAGTTAAGGATAAAAAAACGTTTCGAATTTTTAATACGTATTTTAATATATTTATGGAAATATTTAATCCATTTTAAACTTAATGTATTTATTATCCAGCTATTTTCGCTTATAAGAATCTTTCAGTTAGGTAAAAATAATTTATCGGCGAACCAGCGAAAAAAACAATTTTTCTCGGCAAAAATAATAAATAAAGGTAAGGCCTAATTTTAAAAGTTAACAACTTATATTACTATAAACTATTCCCTATTTCCTTATTAAGCTTATTTAAATTTTTAATATTTTTCGGCATTTATAATTATTATACTTATTACTATAAGAAAACTTATTAAAAACCCTATTTTGTTAAAATTATACATATTTTTTTCCGTAATACCGTATTTTACGATTATAATCCGAACAAATTTAAATTACTTACGAAATACCTTTAAATTTTCGTATAAAACCCTTTAATAATTTATTTTTCGATTTAAACGTAATTTAATTTTTTATTATTATTTAACAAAATTAAACGCTTAATTAATCCTAATACGTATTATAACGCGTTAGGTAAATAGTAAATTCGCTATATCTTTAACATATTAAAGCCGGATAGGAAAAACTTACGTATTTAAATTGAAGATTCGTTTTATAATCGATTTTTTTTCGGTCGGCGTCAGTTTTCGCAAATTAAGAACAATATCGGTTTAGGCGTATTTACTGTTAAATCGCGCTTTTAAGGTAAAATGTAAAATACTATAAATAAAACCAAGTTTTTTATAACTAAATTTCGGGTTTCGTTTTTTAACTTAAACCGTTAGATTTATTCTCGTTTTTTTATAAAACGTTTTATAACGTTAATATTAAGAAATAAATAATTAGAAATAAATAGTTAAAATGATTAAAAAAGATATCCCGTTTACTTTTATATCTCGTTCGCTTATATAATACGTTATATAATTTACTGCTTAATAAATAATTTTAATAATAGGTTTTATTATAAAATAAAAAAAGCTAAAAATAATAAAGACGATAATTACAAACTTAAAACTTAAAATTATAACGGCTAAAATAATAATAATAATGATAAAAAGAAAAATAACAATAACGTACTATACTACCTTATAAGCCAAACTACCTCGTAAATCACTTTTATTAATATATTCACTATCTAACTTTATTAATAATTATTTAATACTAATAATATAAAACGTTTTATAAAAAAAATTAAAATAAATTTAACTATCTTGTGGGCAAATTGTGTTGCATTCTTCAGGCTGTGGTTCTAATATGTCCTATCCTTTCTAACTAGGGGGGGGAGAGCAGCTAGATATAGCTTCAGCTCTTTTGTCCTTGCAATCCTAAGGCCACAAATCAAAGCCCTTTCAATCCTTTCAACACTTTAACAATAAATCACCATATCTGCCGATACGCCCTTATGGCCCTAAAGTTGCCATAAAGCCATCCAAACCTCGCCGTCGCCTTAAAAGCTATTAAAAGGTTTTTCTATCCGTCCTATACAAATCCTGCAGTCCTTCCGGGATAAAGCTAACCTCGCATTCTGTACCACGCTTCTGTTTCTTCGGACAATCCTTTGCTATATATCCGTATTTACCACATTTGTAACAAAATAACTGGCCATCCTTGTTCCATAAGGGCTTGTTCTGTTAATTCGCGTTATGGCTATTGCCACTTCCTTTCTTCAAATCCTTCTTTCGAAATTCAACGACAAAATCGTCACACGCTTAATTCACCGTTATAGCTAGGTGCTAACGAAGCATTCCTCTTATTCGGCCCTTTGTAAATCCAGTAATAACTGCCATAAGGGCTTCTTTAACGTTAGCGCAACAACCGCAGCGGCCAATTTGGCTTCATCAATATAGCTAAGCTTCGCCGAATCACCGTCACGGTACCCAACCGCCATCAGGGCTACCCAGACAGCCGTCTTCCACATCTCCCAATTATTACTGCCTCGCAACCGATTTTCCTCGCTAAGCTTGAACTCAAAATCCTTCCAATCCAGGTACGTATCCTTCTTCTATCTCTCGTTATCCGACAGCTTGGCGAACACCTTCATCAGTTATTCCATGTCAAAGCCCTCCGGCTAACCCACGTCTTTTCCAAACGCTGTTGCTTTTCCAGTTGCCATCTTGGCTCTCTCTAATCCTCTCGAATCCTCTTTCTCGAATCCTCTCGGATGTCACCGCGTCGACGAGCCTCTCTTGCTTCTAATCGACAACGGCCATTGCGTACGCAGGCGCTTCTCCAGCGACTAAAGGGACTTTAAAACCTTCTCCAAAATCGAGCCTTCGCAGTTTTTTTGTTTTAAAGCGCCCTTACGCCGAACCTGCCATTCCTAGCCTTCTGTACCGAAACGGAGCGGTACCTCGAATTACAACACAAAATAGGTAGATCAAGATGTCAATAGACAAAACCAGAAGATGCTACCATGTAAGCAAGTTATGTTGCATTCTTCAGGCTATAGTTCTAATATGTCCTATCCTTTCCAACTAGGGGGGGGAGAGCAGCTAGATATAGCTTCAGCTCTTTTATCCTTGCAATCCTAGGGCCACAAATCAAAGCCCTTTCAATCCTTTCAACACTCCAACAATAAATCACCACATCTGCCGACATATCTAAATTAAAAAACGAAACCTAAAACTTAATTTTAAAAAATTATATTCTCTTTATAAAATCTCCGAATTTACTTTAAAAACCCGATATTATAATTAACGTACTTAAACCGATATTCTGTTTAATTTGCAAAAATTAACGCTAACCGAAAAGAAATTTATTATCGAATAAATCTTTAACTTAAATACGTAAACGTTTTTTATCTGATTTTAACATATTAAAAATATAACAAATTTATTATTAACCTAACGCGTTACAGTATATATCGGAATTAATTAAGCGTCGAAATTTATTAAACTGTAAAAATTTTTTTAAACGCATTTAAATCGGAATATTAATTATTAACGGGTATTATATAAAAATCTAAAAATATTTCGTAAATAATTCGAATTTATTTAAATTATTATTATAAAATACGTATTATAAAAAAGGATATTTATAATTTTAACAAAACTAAATTTTTAATAAAAATTTTTATAATAACGGGCATAATAATTACTAATATTAAAAAACGTAAAAAGTTTAAACAAACTTAATAAAGAAATAAAAAATAAATTATAATTATTTAAATTATTAATTTTCAAACTTAAATTATACCGCTATTTATTATTATAACAGGGAAAAATTACTTTAAATCTTAATTCCGTAATAACTTATTATTAATAATTAATTAAAAAATTATATTAAATAATAATAACTAAATAACGAACAAATTAAATTTAAAATAAATTTAATATTTCGATTAACATATTTAAATACGTACGAAAAAATCGAAACGTTTCTTTATCCTTAACGGTTACAAAAACCATTATTCGATAAAATTTAAAAAATATTATATTAATTATAATATTATTATACTTTATATACTCGCGTATTTTTTACATAAATTTTAACCTTTTAACGTATTCGATTTTTTTCATTTAAAACATATTTATTCGTTATATATCGAAAACCTAATATAACGTTATTATACTTATATTACTAAAAAAAATTTCCTTACCAGTTTTTATAATACGTTTAAAGTTATTATAACGTTTAATAATATTAAATCCGGATTCGTAAAAATTAACCTTGTTTTATTTAATTTTAATATTGTTTTTTTTAAATTTAAAATTCCTTTAATTATAGTTACGCCAACCGTTTTCCCGTTAACTTTTACCAGTTCTATTTGTTCCCCGTTTATAAAAACCCTTAAAAATATTAAAAAAGTAACAAAATAAAAACGTTATTTATAAAAAAGGATTAAAAATTACCAAAGTAGCTCGCCGACAAAAATCGTTAAATCGGTAAATCTTTTAATAAAAAATAACTTATTATTTTTATACGAAATTGCTTTTTTTCGAAAAAAAATTACCTAATTACGCAAAACGAACTATATCTTAAGCAAACGTTAAAAAACCAAAAATAAACGTTTTTAAGAAAAAGGGATACTTACTATATAAAACGGACAAGTTTTCCTAGTTGAAAAAGAAGAGGGTAATAAAAAAATAGAGCTAACATCCACTAAAAGTAATCGTTATAAAAAGGTTAAAACGAAGGAACGGAAATATAACGTTTACGGCAAGCCCAGACATAATATACGTATTTGTAAAAAAGCTGTAAAAACGTTTAGCGAAAAAAATTCCGATTAATTTTAGTTAATTTAATATATTATAGTTGATTAATTCGAATTTGTTATTAAAAGGTACTAAAAAACGACTCGCGAGCTTATTTAGCTCGCAAGCTTATATAGTACGTTAATAATAATAGTAATAATAATAATAATAATAATAGTATAACTTTTTATTATAATTATAAAAAGTAAAAACTTATTATTTAAATATAAATTATATTATATTTTTATTATTTTTTTCTAACTAAATTATTTACTATTAAACTGCATCTTAATAGCATTTTCTAAGTCGAATTTAAAAACGTTATAATATTTCGCGATGCCTTTTATTATAGCGCAGAATAGAGCCCTAATAACAAAGCTCTAGTATAGGCTATCTATATTGTAAAATACTAAGCTAAAGAATAAAAGAGAGAAAAGGAAGCCTAAGTTTTTAAATAAGTACAAAAAAAGTAGTTTGTACTTTTGCTAAGTGCTACTGCCGTTATATTCCCCCCCCTTTAAAAAAGTATCGTCCCCGATTCTTAAATTAAATTATAAACCTTTAAGTTATTCCATCGACTCCTAGGCAAAAAAGGCATACTTTCGGTTTTACCGTACCGTTGCGCTATCGGGTCCCTAATCCGACTTTGCTCCAATACGGTTACGTACGATCGTTACGTAAATTTTTGCAAATAGGCCTTAAGTCCGCCGGTAATATAAACTTTTTTGTTAAACCGGTTATTTTTCTCCTATTTATTATTAATAAGTTGTTATTTTCGTATAATAAATTAATATAATTTTTTTTAATTATCTTTCTTTATCTTAATAATCGTTTTAGTAAATTTAATCGGTTTAAATTAAATTTATAATATTTTTACAGCTTTATTACGGCGGTTTTTAACAGTTTAACGTTATATTAAATTAAGTTCAAGTTTTAACCTTTTTATTATACCTAATATTAGAATCGGCGATAATATAAACGTAAACTAATAATTCGTAATACTTTTTATTTTTCTTTATCGTCGATAATCTTTTTACCGGGGTTTTCCGCGGTTTAACCAGGTAATAAGTGGTCGGGATATTTTCGTAAACGATCGGCGTAAAAAACATTAATTACTTTTTAACTTTTACGTTCGATAATTTCATAATATTATTTTGTTGAAGAAATGTTAAATTTAATATTTAATTTATTTATAAACTAAACTTTTTAAATTATAAAAATTTTATATTATACGTTAAAGTTAAGATTCTTATAATATAGGATTACTTATCGAATTGTACTGTTTTATATAACGATTAAGTTATCATTTATAAACGTTATAAATTTGTTAAAAATCTTAATTATTCGTTATACGTTTTTTACGTTAATTATTTATAAAAGGTTATATATATAAATTAATAATACAACAATTCTAATTAAATTATATATGTGTAAAAAATTATATAAAGATTTATATAATTTTATATTAATAGAATTTTAACGTATACTTATTTAAATAATATTAATAACGGGCAAAATGTTAAACCGATTATTTTATTAATTATTAATAAAGTTCCGTAAACGTTAATTTAAGTATTCGTTTAAAATTTCGATTTAACTAGCAATTTAAAAAAAGTTAAAAAATAATTTTCATTTAATACCTAAATATTAAATATTTCGTTTATAAAGTTCGAAATAAATTAAACGCCTTTATTATTAATTACTTTTAATAATAAGCCGAATATTTAATATTGTTTTCGGTAATATATTTTAACAGCATTTTTCGTGATAATAATAATATAATATAATTTCGTTTAAAACATTTTACTAAGTCTGTTAATTATAATAAATACGTTATTATATTCGTATTTATTTTTAAATATACTTTTAAACTTTATAAAGAAATTTTAGTAGTAACCTAAGAAAACCGGTAATAAATATAATTAATTAGAAATTTTATTTCGGGAAAGTTTCGAAAATCGATAAGTTATATAATTCGTAACGTAATAGTTGACGTCTTTTATTATCTCGTGTTATTAATATTTAACGGCAAATATTTCGCAAATTTTATTTTTTCCGAAATACGTAATAATTATTTTGTTATATATTTTTTAAATAATTAAGTTTGAAAAGTATTTTAATTAACTATTATTATTTAATCCTAATGTAATAGGTATTTTCTATCTAATAATATTTACGTTAAATCCCGTTATAACCGTATTTTTTTACGTAAAGGTTTAAAATTAAAATATCTTATATTAACAATTAATATGAAATTAATTAATAAAACTTTTAACAGCTTTAAAAGTAGTTAATATATTTTATTTAAATCGTAAACGGAATAACCCGAATTTTTTTTTCCTTAACGAACTTTAACGTTTCGATTATAAATTTAAACATAATTATATTTCTTTAAACTTTCTCAATTGCTTTTTAAGTTTTAAAATTTTCCGACTTTTTAAATAAAGAATTAACTATTACATTTTTTCGTTCCGGGTAATAGGTAATAATAATATTATATTAAATTACTTTTTTATATTAAAATATTTTAATTTTTAATGATTTATAATAATTATAAGAAACCATTTCTAGAATTTTATAAAATAGGTTTTTTAGTATTACAATCTTTAAATTACCGTTAATAGTTTCTTGTAGTGGATAAGACAATAATATTTTACCTTTTTTATCGTTTTCGAATTAAAAGTTAATAAGTACTATTAATCGGTGGCGTTATTTTTTTAAAATTAATATATTAATTACGATTTTATTTAATAGGTTAGTTTTTATATAGATTTTACGATTAAAATTATAATATACTAAAATTAAAGCTTATAATAATCGGTTTTTTTATAAGTTAAATACCGTTTAACGTGCTATATATATAAGTAAGAGATATATATAAGCGAGCCGCTGTTTAGCACTTCGTAATAATAAATTTAAATAATTTAATAATAACATATCGTATTAATTTAAATTAATCGGATTTTTTTTTTAGCTAGATATATTTATAACTTTTTTACAAGTACGCGTATTATATCCGGGCTTGCCGCAACCGTTATATTTTCGTTTTTTCGTTTTAACCTTTTTACGACGACCCCTCCCAGAGCTGTTATTAGCTGTATTTTTTATACAAGGTCGTTGAGTTCAAGCCGTATTATCCAGGCGCTGTATTTTTTTATTACCCCCTTTTTTTTAATCTAAAAAAGCTTGTTTTTTTGATATGATAAATATTCCCTTTTCTTAAAAACGTTTATTTTTAATTTTATAACGTTTACTTAAAATATAATTCATTTCGCGTAATTAGACGTTTTTTCCCCGGAGAAAAACGGTTTTATGTAATAGTAATATATACCCTTTTATGATAAAATAACCGATTTAAATATTTTTATTAGCGAATTATCATAATAATTTTTAAATTTCCTTTATAAGTACTGTCCTTATTTTATTATTTTATAGATATTTTTAAAAGTTTTCGTAAGCGGGAAAATAAAACCGGCGGAGGTTAGTAGGGAGATAGTTGGCGTAGGTATAATTAAAGGAAGTTCGAGTTCGGAAAAAACGTTATTGGGATCGAATGGAATAAAGCTAATTTTCGCGAATTTAAATTTAATATTATCGGACGTTATAATAACTTAAAATGCGTCGTAAAAACCGGCAAAAAAGTCTTTTTTAATAATATAGGTATAATAGTATCGTATTAAGGTTTCGATATATTACGAATAACCGCGTTTTAAAAAAAAAATATATTAAAAAGTTAAAGCGGATACAAAAAATACGCGGATATATAAAACGTAATAATATTATAATTAGTACAGTATTTTTCGAATTTTATCGAATAATAATTTTTATAATTATCGAGAATAAGGAAATGTTTCGAACTTTTCGTACGTATTTAAGTATATTTGTTAAAATCTTAAATTTATTTTAAATTTAATTTATTTATTATTTAATTATTATTACTTAATATAATTTTTAATCGGTTACTAGTAATAAATTATTACGGTATTAAAATTTAAAATTTTTTTTTCCCTATTATAATAACTAATAACGGTATAGCTTAATTTTAAGAATTAATAATTTAAATAATTATAACTTATATTTTTAATTTTTTTATTACGCTTATTTAAATTTTTTACGTTTTTCGGCACTAGTAATTATTATACTCGTTATTATAAAAAGCCTTATTAAAAATCCAGTCTCGTCGAAGTTGTAGACATTCTTTTTTACGATACCGTATTTTACGATTATAACCCGAATAAGTTCGAATTATTTACGAAATGTTTTTGGATTTTCGGATAAAATCCGTTAATAATCGATTTTCCGATTTAAACGCGTTTAAAGTTTTTTTTTTATTTAACAAAATTCGACGCTTAGTTAATTCCGATACGTTCCGTAACCCGTTAGATTAGTAATATATTAATTATATTTTTAATATATTAAAACTAAATATAAAACGTTTACGTATTTAAATTAAGGATTTAAGTAATAATCGATTTTTTTTTAGTTAACGTTAACTTTTATAAAGGAGAGATAATATCGGTTCGGGCGTATTTACCGTTAAAACGGTATATTAAAGTAAAATATAGAACTTTATAAGTAAAATTAAGCTTTTTATAATTAATTTTCGGATTTCCTTTTTTAACTTAAATAGCTAAATTTATTTTCCCTTTTTTTATAAAGCGTTTTATAACGTTAATATTAAAAAAATAAACGATTAAAAATAAATAGTTAAAATAGCTAAAAAAGTCTCTCCCTTATATGTATTTTTCGCTTATATATGTAGTACGTTACCAGTTTTTTACTTAGTAAAAAATATTATTTTTCTTAATAAAATCGTTAAAAGGTTTGGTTATATAATTAAGCTTACGTATAAATTTACGATATAAATTATAAAATCCTATAAACAATTATATGTTTTTAATTAAATTAAATTCGTTTAAAATTTTTATTATTAATACTCTTATCGAATCTATAATTACGTTATTTATATTTACAACGAATTTTATGATTTTTATTTAATTAACGTTAAATTCTCATTTTATAATATTTACGTATAATTTAAATTAATTGAATTAGGTTAATATTTCGACAATATATCTTCGATATCTAAGTTTATTATTTAAATAAATTAAAATATTATTAATATACGCATTATAGAACATATTTAAGTAATTTATTAACTATTCATTTATATATTACTAAAAAGTAAATAATTCGTTAATTAAACCGAACGGTAAAACTTTATATTTATATATTTCGTAATTAATCCGGACTATAATTAACTTTTTATATTTTAGTTTTATACCGATCTGGTAAAAGGTTTATCGGATATTAATTCTAGTAAAAATCTGGGTTTTCGAAATACGGGTTAATATTCTTTCGATTAAAAGCTGAAAATAACGGTTTTTCTTAGTAATAATATTAAGTTTATAATAATTTACGTAAAACCTTAATTTACGTCCGTTTAATATATATATAAATAATACCGATATGGTTTAAAAGATTAAATTAGGTTTTATAAAGTCTTGTTATAAGGCCTTTACGATATAAGCTTTATATATTTTTATTTTTTAACGATATTTTATAAAGTACATTATATTGTAATTTAGTTAAATCTGTTTTAAAATTTATTCGATAGGTAATTCAACGGTTCGGTGTTAATATATTAAAAGAGAATTCGTAAATATTCGTCCATTATTTTACGGCCGTATTTTTTTTAATTTCTCGTCGTTATTCTTTAACGGGTCTGCGTTCTATTCGTATTTCTTCCGTTATATAAATTTGTTAATTTTAAATAAGTAAATAACTTTTACGCAAATGTTTTTCGCTTTTTAAATAAAAAGCGTAACTTTTATTAAAAATACTTTTAAAAGTTAATATTTATACCGGTCTTTTCCGGTTTTCTATATTATATAAAACCTTATTAATTATATTATATATATATATATATATATAACTTATTAATATTCGGTTTTATGTTTATGATATTTCCTTAACTAAGTAAAGTACTTATACCTTTTTTTATATCTTAAGCTTTTATAATTTACGTTATCTTTTACGTGTTGCCTATATTAAAGCTATAATCGAAATATAAATTTATCGTTACAGTAAAAATTAAAAATGATCGTACGGAATTACGTTGTAATTCCGCCTTTTTTTTGCTTATAAACTTCCCGTACGTATTTTTATTTTAATTACTTTAATTTTTAAATACGTTATTAGACTTTTCGATATTAGCGTTGAACTTTTTCGTTTATTAATATATTTCGTTTACTTATAAAAAGTAGTTAAATAACGTTATTATATATCTTTTAAAAGTCTTTTTTTAATTAGTTACTTATAAATAATCGAGATTTTTAAATTCGTTTTTTTATATAAAGAGCGTTATAATTTCCTGATACCGTACGTTCGAATAACGTAAATATTTATATGTTAAGTAAATCTAAGGTATTTAAACGAAAATTCCCGTTATTTTATAATCTTTACTTTTTTTAAATTAGTTTTTAAAATTATTACCTTTATTTAGGTTACGGCGTTGATAATATTAATCGAACTTTTCGTTACGTCGTAACGTATTATATTAGTATATAAAATCGACCGTATCATTATAATTTATCGTCTTATTTCGAAATATATCGATATTAGGCGTAAGTAATTATTTATCCAGAAGTATAAATTCTCGTTTTTACGTATTAATTACAATATCCTTTTTAATTAAACCTTTTTATTAATTAGGATATCTTATATATTTAAAATTAAAAACGGAACTTTTAATATTATATTTATTAATTAAATAAATCCTTTACTAAAATTATTCATAATCCGTAATTTAAAATCGCTTGTTATTTTTACTTAAATAAATCGTTTTATTTTTTTATAAAAATATTTTCTAGTTTCCGTATTTACAAAAGTATTATTCGTAATAAAAAATAATCTATTATTAATTACGATATAACGGATAATAAAAGTTACCTTTTCGAAAAAAAATAAAAAACGTTAAATAATATTACTAACTCGACGTTAAACTCCGTAAATAATTCCTTATAATAAAAAATAATTTATCTCAGAATTACTTTTTCCCCTTATTTACTCTTTTATTGTCGAATAATTTCCCTTTATTCGAAACGGTTTCGTAATAATATCAGTTTACGATAACTTAAAATTTTACGGAATCGGTATTATTAATTTAAAATTTATCGGGTTTATACTTATATTCTTTTATCCTATAACTTTTTTTCGGCAAATAAAATATCATCCTCTACGAGAAAACTTAACGGCTTTATTAATTATTTGAAAAAAAAAGTTTTCCCGGAGGTAATAGTATTACCGGTACCTTTATTTGAAAAATTGTTATATTAATACGTTTCTTTACGTCCGTTATCTAAGTTTTACGCTTTATAAGCGGTATTCTCGATAAAAAAAAAATTGTCTAGCGCGGTTAATTTATCGGACATTAAGTTCGGCTTTAATACGTAGGTATGTATATATATCGAACAATATAATTTTATTAAAATAAACTTATATAAATTAAATGTACAATATAAATATAAATTTCCATTTAAAAATCGGTTTATAATAAGTTTTCAATTTCTCGTATTTTCTAATTAATTAAATTAATTTATTTATAAATCTTATATAATCGTTATAAAACTATTTATTTAATTCGAGTTATTATATTTAACGTATAACTAAGTAAATAAATTTTTAAACGTTTTAAGTTAATTAAAATAAAAGTTGCGTAAATATGCTTATATATTTTAAATTACGGTTTTTAAAGTACTTTTCGATATATTCTTTTCGGATACGATTAGTAATAAAATGATTAAAGTTAATATATAGTTTATTAATAATTTGTCGGTATTAATTTCGAAAAAAATTCGTTTTTAACTTTGTTATTATAAAATATAAAAAGGTTAAGGAATTTGTAATTTTTACCATTAAACGTCCCTGTAAATATTATTCCGGATATAAGCTTACTACTTTTTATAACTTCGGAGATATCGTATAAGGTTTCAAAACCTTACGGTTTATTAATTAAGCCATGGATTAATTCGAATTCGAAGTTAAAATCGAAAGGTTCTCGCTTTAATTTAAAAGGAGTTTAAACGTACGTAGGTTTTTAAAGGCGGTTACGTTTAAAAACTAATACAGTAACAGCCGTTTTAAAGTTATTTTTTTGATAACTTTTGTAGTAATTTCTTTTTACAAGGCGATTTAATTTATTTAATTTTAAAATTTTCGGTTTTAAGCTTTCTTTTTTAAAAATGTATAGTTATATTTAGCTTAGAACTATATTATTTCGAAATCCGGATCCACATCGATAATGGTTTAATAAATTTAAATTACTTATTTATGTTAAGTAATTATTAAAATAGTTTGCCGTTTTATTTCGGAATATATTTTTTCTAGGTTTTTTTTATTAAGGACGTTTATTATTTATATATTATAAAACCGTCGAATATAAAGCCTATTTTTTTAGTTATCGATATATAAGCTTTTAAGAGTATTATTAGTTCCTTAACCTTTTTAGCGTAAACGTTATTTAATCCGGTAATCTTTTTAAAAATATTAATATTGAAAATATTATTAATATAAAGGGCGTAACGACGTATGTAGATTTCATCTTTAGGCTAGTAAATATAATTTATTACTTTCGTTAGTATTAAGTTATTTAGTTATACCCTATTTTTTAGTTTGTTATAAGACGTTTTATTATATTTTTATAAAGCGTAAACGTAAAGTTATATTTATTTATTAATTTTTACGTTAAGTAAGCGATTCGAAATCTTTAATGTTAAATCGTACCGGTTTTCGGTTTTCGATTATTGTTGCGTTTTCGGTTTTTATCGCTGCCGCGGTACGGTTTTCGATATTTCGTATTATTGTAGATATTTATTAGTTTAGGTATTGTTAAGCGTTTTAGCTGTAGATTAGTAGGTCCGCGCGTATATAGCAGTAGGTACCCGTAGGTTAATTCGTTTAAATGAGATATTTTAATGTTTTCCTAGGCTAAGAGTAAGTTTAGTATTACGTTACGACGTAAAATAAAGTCCTAGAGATAAAGCTTTAATATAAGTTACTTGTATTATATCAGCAATTACAGTAATTAAATATAGAAATCTGATAAATAGCGTATAGTTGTTCTATAAAAAACTGAAGAAATCTGGGGGCAATCGTCTTTATATATACGTTTAACTATATAAAGGATGATTTCTAAGTAAAAGCTGCTTTAAGTAATAATTACAGCCTAGATATATCAGCTACGGGTACTTAAAAGTACTAATTGCCGATACGCTCTTTTATATTAAGTAATTCTATTTACGTAATTTTTAAATTTAATTTTAAAATTTTAAAAGAATTTATAAAACATTATTAAAATCTTTAATTTATATAAAATTTAAATTTTTATCTTATTATTTTTATCTAAAATAAGGCTATGTAATTAACCGTTATATTAAAATAACCGGCCTTTTCGTTTTATCGATTTTTTATAACCGTTTTGGAATACGGGACTTATTTTTTCCGAAATATTTCGGACCCGGCTGGGCGTTAATATAGGAAAACGTTTTATATATATCAACTTATTACGTTAAAGGTTTGATAACTTTAAAAATCGGTTTTATCTTTTAACGGTAATATTAATAAATAATTAAAATCGTTATATTATAAATTTTTATAAAGAAATTATTAAATAAAAGTTTTTTTCCGAATAATAAAATCTTTTTAATTAATTATTAATTATATATATAATATTAGAATTTTTAAGTAAAAATTAATCTAAAAAGTTATAAGTATATATAAATAAGTAATTTAATAAAAAATTAAACTTATAAAATTAATAAATAAACGTATATTTCCGGATAATTATAAGAAAAATAAATTTGAATAAAGAAACGCCATTTTTTTCGTATAACCGGTATTTAACGGGATTATATTTTTATTAATTATTTTAATTTATTTGATATTTTTTAAATTTTGGGTTAATAATAAACCGTTTAAAATCCGCCTTATTAAATAGTTTTATAAATCCGTTAGTAAAATTATTTTTATTTTTTACCTATTAGAACTTAATATTTTCTTTTTAAATTTCTTAATATACGTAATAATATTGAATTCGAATATAACTTTTTTTCGTATTATTTATATTATTTTTTAAAATGAAAATAAAATATGTAAATATATACTTTAATTTTAATTAGCTTTATAAATATTATTATTACTTTTATATATTTTATTTCCGTAATATATATAATGATAATATTTTATATTTTTTTAATTTATATAATAAACGTTTTAATTATAAAAGATCAATAACTTATTATAAGTTTTATTAATTTATAATTCCGAATAATTTTAAATTATTATATTTATAATATAAAATCTTTTTACAATTTCAGACATCGAAAAAATATATTTATTATATTGTTTATATATTTTCGTTCGTTTTTTATATATTTTTAATATTTAAATAACGAATTATTTATAAATTTTATTAATGTTAACGTTATTAATCTTATATTTAATTTGTTAATATAATTTAAAAAATTAAACTTTCTTATTAAATTAGTATATTTAAACGTTTTTTATCAGTTATATTGTTATATTATATAAAGTATTTTAAATAACTTTTAATACATAATATACATTTTCTTTTAATGTTATTTAAGTTAATTAATTTTAATAAGTTGTTAATATATTATTATTAATTTAGCTTAATATTTTTTATTAATAGGAAACGAATAATTTATTCGTTTAACTATTAATCCGTATTATTTAAATGTTTAATTAAAACATGTGTAATAGTGTCTTTAACGATATTTTTAAAAAGTTATTTGTTAAGGCCGAAAAATAAAAAATTATTTACGTATAAAACGATACCGTTTTTTATTTTAAAATTATAATATATCGCGTTATTTGAAATTAATTAACGAATGTCTTATTTCGTAAATGTTTTTTTATTTTCTTTATTAAGTAATTTCAATTTATTTAAACCGTATAATAAGTCTATTAATTTAATAACTTTTTATTATCAGATATTATTTTATATAAATATTTTCCTTCAATTTACAACCTAAATATATAGTGATAAAGTTTATTTAAAATATATATTACCTTAAAAAGGTAATTAACATTAATAAAATCCTTTAATATATTATTTTTCCGATATTTATTACGGATTCGTTATAATTAATTCTTTTTCGTTTTATAAATCCTTTTACGTTAATACGTACCTTATATTTATTTCGTTTTTTTATTAATATATATATTTTTAATAAATATAACCTTAAGTTATATTTTTCGTTTTAAAATTTTTGTACTTTTCTTTAAGACTAAGTAAGTATTTATAATAATAAACGAGTTATAAATATTAATCTTTAATATATTAATTACTTAACGTAGTACACAAGCTCGTCGGCTAAACAAGCTTGTCGGCTTTTTCGACCTACATTTTTTAAAGCTTTAATAACTTTGCCAATTTTACATATATTGTAATATAATTTTGTAATTCCCTTTTCCATATAATAAATCTACCGTATATGAAGTTATATTTAAATCGAACTATTTTTGGTAAAGATATTAATTTAATTTCTATATTTATATAAATAGATTAATATCTTAATAACTTAACCAATACTTTATAGAACTTTAATATATTCTATAATATAATTCTTAAAATTATACTATATAACAATATTTTTTTCGAATTTATATAAAATTTACTTTAGAAGATATACAATAGGTGGGGCTGATTTATAAGTCGAAAATACATAGTAGATCATAATATAAGATAATTTCGGCTGATAGTTTTTTCCATTTTTCTAAAAATAGCAAATATCTTATAGCCTTGATTTTAAAATTTCATTAAAATATATAAAGATTTAACGTAATTATAAATTTTAAAATTATAGAAAAAATCACGTAACCGCGGTTAGCCGACGAGCTTGTTTAATCGACGAGCTTACGTACTACGTTATTCGTATTTATAAATATTCCGAATAACTTAACCGGTATCTTTAAAGTTATTAAAACCGTTTTTATTATTATTTAATGTTAATAAGTTAAAATGGAAAATATATAAATTACTTTTGCTTTCTCTCTTATCTTTTTTAAATAAAGCTAACTTTATTTCTTAAATTAACCCTGGGGTTTTATTTAAAGCTTTCAGAGTATATAACTTAAGAATAATCTTTTTCGAACGCCCCTTTTTACGCTTAACCTATTTAGTTTTTTAATCCGTATTGTTCTTTAAAATAATAATATTATTTTTATTCTTTATTTTTACGCCTTGTTATTAACAATATTTTAAACGCCTTTATAAGAGCTATAAAAGTAATTAAATAATATTTTTAAGATTAAAGAATTTACTTAATTTTTCCAGGTTTTCGTAAATAATAATATATAATATTATAAATAGCTTACCCCCGTTTAGTAATTATAATTTATAATTATATAATGTTTAATAACTTAATAATCATTTTTTTAATTTATAAAGTATTAATTTTTTCAATTTAATTCAAGAATTTTTATTAATTTAAAATATATATTTATTATTACAAATTCGGAAACAACGGTTAATAAGTTTATATAATTTATTTAATTCGAATACGTTTTTAAAATATTCGATTAATATTATATTTTTTATCGTAAACTGGTTTTTTTATATTAATATTTTTATTACGAAATTTTAAAATATATAAAAATCTCTATTTACGCAGAAATCGTAAGGATTTTATTTTGTAAAAATTATATTTTTCATTTAGTATTTCCGTTTTACTATTAATTATATACGCTGGAAAGTATTCATTCGATATTTTCGGTAATATAAAAGTTTTTAATTATTATTATATTAAATATTTTATTATCATTAAAACGTAAAATTTATATTTTTTACGTTTGTTTTTTTCTATTTAATAATAACGTTTTTATTTTTAAATTAATAATATTTTTTATAATATAATAAATGCTTAATAATAAAATTAAAGTAATTTTTATCTTCTATATTAATAAACTTAATTAGTTTTAAGTTATATTAAATAATTCTTTTTATATATTTCCTTCGCTTTTAAAAATTTATAAATAATATTTTCTATATTTTCTTTATCGTATATTATATAAAAGACATTTTTTATATCGTTAAGCTTTAAATTTATTCTGATAAAGTTTTTAATAATCTATATTAATCATTTGGTATTAAAGTAATAAAGTCGGTAATATTAAAAGATAATTTGTTTTATAATTTTGTTTATAATTAAAGTTTTCCCGTTTTTAAAAACGTTTAAAAATACGTATTTTAAAGTATTTATTAGATTATTACCGTTTTTCTTATCGGATATTTTTTTTCAATACGTATCCTTGTTAATAACTTTTGTTATTTGTTAAATTCGGGGTTTTAGTAATAAATTCCGGCTTCTTATAAAGCTATGAAAAAAAGTCCTTTTCGTAAAACGTTATTTGGTAATAATGAAATTTAATTAAAATTTATTAAAACGTTATAATTGAAGATATTTTACGGTTTAGACGATATCTTCCCGGAAAATACCTTTAAAATGAAATTATTAATATAAACCGTATATTTAATTATAATTTCGTTTTTATTAAGTTTTTTTTAAAATTATATAATAATATTAATAAAAATAATAATTATAAGTCCTTTATTTATTATAATTTAGATTCCCCTAGATTTAATATTTATAATAATATTCTTTTTAAAGTTATTAATATTATTCGTAATATTAACATTCGTTTTTAAATCTTAACGTAATTTATTTAAATAGTTCTCGTAAAAAGAATAACTATATAAAAACATAACATTTTTTTATCATAATTCCTTTAAAACATTTATTTATTTATATTTTAAGGCGATTAATTACTTAAACTTTAAACTATTTAATTATTAAAGTTCTTTAAGTTTTTTTCTAAATTACTTTATAGTGTTATTATATAAAGTTCTTAAATTATTATTTTTTAACGTAAACGTTAAAAGCATTTCGTTTAATCGATATAAATATTTTAAGCCGTTAAAGATAAATTATTTTTCGATCTTATTACCTTTATAAATCTTACGAAAACTCTTACTCTAATTATTTTATCCATTATTACTTTAACGTTAATTACGTGTTCCTTTTTTTTTCCTTTACCGTTTTTTTTCTTTTACGGCTTAGTGTAATTTTTCGCTAAATATCCGTATTTGCTATAGTTAAAGCAAAATGGTTTTCCGTTTTTATTTTATATAGGTTTATTATTTCGAAAGTTATTATTATTATTTCCTTTTCCTTTACCGTTTTAAACGTTATAAAACTTTCCCTTTTTTTAATAATGCGATTATAGAATTCGTTATTAAAAAAGTAATTAATTTGTTTAAGTATTGATTAAATTATTTTATATTAATTATTAGCGTAATTTTTAATATTAGTAAAAAAATATAGTAATTTAGTTTTTTACTCTAAGTTTTTTATTACAGCTTTTAATTATTTATAACAGCTTTTAAAATTTCGTAATAAATTATATAAGGTTTTTTTTATCGTATATAATCTTGCTAAGCTTTTATTAAAAGGATATTTACCTAGCCTTACTTTTAACTACGTAGGTCTTTTTAAACGTTCTTAATATTTTCGTTTTTTAATACCTATAATTAATTTTCAAAACGCCCTTTTGTACGTTATAATAATAGCTTTCGTAAGGCGTAATTAATTAAATTATCTTAATTTTATTTCGTTTTTATAATTAATCTTTTTAAAGCTAAAAGTTAAAGCGTTACTTAAAAATTTTTAATTAACTTAGTTTACTAAATGATTTTCTTTATTTAACGAAAAGCTAAAACGTTTTTAACCTAACTTTATCTTTTTATTATTAGATTTTTTAAGGTTTTTAATTTTGTTATTTAAATAAACGGTTAATTTATGAAAGTTATTTAAGTTATTAAAGATGCTAGGAGAATTATCGTAACGGCTTTTTCGTTTTCGGGAACCTTTAAACCAATTTGAAAATAATCTATCCGAATTGCCGGGGTTCTTACGCGTTACGTTCTTTTCTTTACGTAGCTTTTTTTTTTTTTTTTTTTTTTTTTTTTTTTTTTTTTTTTTTTTTTTTTTTTTTTTTTTTTTTTTTGCTTTTTTCCTTTTTCGATGGATTAGGTTTTTTAATGGATTACTTTTTTAGTTTCGTTTCGCCTTTTCTTTAAAGGGTTAATTTTTTTTACGTTGTTTTCGATAGCGATAAAAGCTTTCTGCAAATATTCTATCCCTTAAACGTTTTGTAAGGCGTTTTTATAAGTATTTATATTTTACGAATTTCGTATTATCTTTAATTAAGGCGGTTTTTATTAAAAGCCGTTTTTAAATTAAGATATATTTAATAAACGTTTTATAATAGTATTTATTCGTTTTATTTAATTAATTCTTTTTTTAATAAAATTTTAAATTTTTAACCTTATTTTTGATTAATTTATATTTATATTCCCGTATTTTAACATTTTTCTTAATCCTATTTAAATTAAAACTTAAGGATATATAAAGTTTATTTAATTTTAATTAGGGTTATTATTTTTATATAAGGCTATTATATCGGTTTTTTAGCTATTGTTATTAAGGTAATAAGGTTTTTTCCGACGAAATTTCGAAGTTAAATATTTTTTCTACCGTTACGTTTATTACTAGTTTTCATTTTTCATCTTTTATTATTAAACTTTGTATTTTAGGAATTTTCCTAATCGTAAAGAAAAAATAATAAATTATTATTCGTATATTTCTTATTCCTTATAAAAACGAAATTTTTATCCCGTAAGCTGCTTTGTTTAATTATAAAAAGCTGCCTTAAGGTATATTTTTATTCGTTCGTTATCGTTAACCGTTTACTTTTTTTTAAATTCATTAAACGATTCTTTTTTAAAATTCGTACTTTTTTACTTAATTTAATTTAAAAATAATTATTTATTTTAACGTATTACGGTTCCTAATTAACTGAAAGATATTATTATATTAAAAAGTTATAATAATTAAATATAGAAATTTAACAAATAACGTCTAGTTATTTTAAAAAAGATTAAAAAATCTATGGGTAATAGCCCTTATATATACGCTTGGCTATATAAAGGATAGTTCCTGGACAAAGGCTGTCCTAGGCTACAACTGCAGCCTAGATGCACAAGCTACGGGCACCTAAAAGCATTAATTGCCGACATATTATAAAATATTAAGCTGAAAAATAAAAGAAAGAAAGGAAAATTAAATCTTTAAAAATAAATACAGAAAAAGTAGTTTGTGCTTTTACTAATTACTACTGCCGTTATATTTTTAAATTTAATATTTTAAATCGCTAAACGAATAATATTAATTAACCGTTAAAATTTAATTATTATATATATATAATTTTTATTTTTAATTACGCTATATAGTATATATTACTAGAGTTATCTCTTAATTTATATGTAATTTATATAGTATTACTAAAATTAAAGTAGGGCGTTTATTTAAGCTATATTCTACCCTTATTAAAATATAAAGCGTAACTTTTACAGTCTTAACTCGACGATAGTAGCCTTACTTATAGAATTAAATAAATTTCACTTCACCGCAATCTTAAACTCAGCCAGCTGAATGATTTCACTACTCATAGACATAAAAAGGTACATAACGTTTTACCAGAATAAATTGACTACGGAAACCACTATACATAGTGAAAACTGCAACACTATCGCTTAGTCCTCGAAACGCCAAGGGACCCCACTCATAAAGGCCAGTCGTTCCAGCCCCGCCGATTGCTGATCGGTACATGCATCCACATCAACGTCGAGCAGCCGTAAGACCTTGGCGAGCAGCTGGGCACCAATGGCATACATTGGGATCGCAATGCTGGGATCCTGGTCGGGATGCATGTGGAAGGGCATGACCGAACAGAAATGCATGGCCTCGTTGAAACGCACCCGCAGATCAACATCATTGCTGTCTTCGTGGGCGCCCAGAAGCTCCTGAATTACTGGCTGCATGCGGCGGCCCAGTTCGGTATAGATATCCGTTAAGATTGAATTGGCAAAGTGAAAGTCGATGACGGCAATATCGTTGTGTAGCACACAGCTTGCTGTGTGGCGACCTTCGTGGAGCAAGTCATACTTGCCATTGTAGCTGTGCGACAACTTACCTAGGTCGTAGAAAATATCACATAATGGGTAACCGCGCGGATCGACCAGCCAGAAATGCTCAGCATTTCTATCGTAAAGGATGTTTCCCAGATGGAGATCAGCGTGAATAAATGGCGACACACCACCTGGGTCTAAGCGCGCTGCGGCTTTTTCGTCCTCTTCCAGCCGCAGTAGCATCGCTGGAATATTTGGCAATAACTGTCCATTCACCTTCAGCCGGCGGGCGCCAACCAGCCCAACGAAGGCTGGGTCTAGTTCGATAGACATGCCGATGCGCCGCCATACCCGATGGTAGTGGTAGTTATGTAGATAGTTCGCCGGCGTGGGCTGCTGGTTGGGACGGAGGGCTAGGTTGTATTCGTAGTCCAGCACCTGGCGGAGCAACCGTACCGCCTCGGCTGGCTCAATCTGCCGGTTCAGCAGCAAGTCGCGCAAGTTAGGATACTCCTTGTACTCAGTACCCATCGACACGCTTTGTTCGTCCTGCTCAGCGAAGAGCAGCTTGGGGTAGTGTTTTCCTAACGATGGTGGTAGTGTCTGATAGAAACCAATCTCGTCGAGGAGCTTGATCGTGCCGCGCCCGCTGCAATTTTTGATGAAGTATTGGCGAATCCCGGATTTAGAGAATGAGCCACCAATACGAAAGGCATCAATGCTGGCGAACTGCTGTATGGTGTATGAAGTGACGCCATCGACTCCTTCCAGGGCGCGTAGTGTATTTTCCAGGCTCGCACTTTTTTCAAGCATGCTCTGGCGCAGGCTCGCCAATGGGACCCTCGCAGCCACCAAGCGGCCCTGAGCCGGACCGTCCCAGACTACTAGGCACGAGGGCAATCGCACCGACCGCAGGGTCAAGCGGCGGATCACCAGATTGGATATCTGCGGATGCTTCCCGACAAGCACTACTTCAGAGTGTGAATCATGACTCTCTATTACTGGCACCAGGCTGGCTTCGTCGTTGAGATGAGCGATGTCGTCTACCCCATAGGAGGAGAGCAAGCCGGCCAGCGACTCATCGACTTGGAGACCGGTATTATTTAAGTCAAGAATGACGGCAAACATGATGGAAGATGTTAGAGTTGACCAAGGATTTAGCTATACGATTTCCGTGAAGAAGGTAGGGGGTGATGATGTTATATATGTATTGTACCGTCTCGGCAACTGACCATGATTAGAGGACTTCTAATGGCTTATTATATGAGTTGGGTTTGATATAGTAAGAATAAGGGTGCCACGGCTCCCGGCCCACCCTTACTGTTATCGTATTAAGTAGTCGGGCGTCAACTGTAAGCGCACGTGCAGGCCACACGAAGCGAGGATACGGGGTCTATTAACTAATTAAACCATAGGCGCATTGCGTAATAATAATCATAGAGTCGACTACCGAGCTATACGTTATTTGATAATATCTTAACAATTATGTATTATATAAGCTAATATAAAGAGTTGTGCTATTTGCACATTAGTTTTTTAATAGAAGTTACATATTATTTTTTTTACACCTGCCGCCGGCCCGTCGGATTTTTAACAGCCCGTTTAACGCTTTTTTTAGCCCGTTAGGAAACGCGTAATTGCTTTAATTTCCTTTATTGTAACAGATATACTATTATTACGAAAAGGTTATTAGATTAATACCATAATAACATTTTTTAATATTATAATAATTATAACCGTTATATAACTTAATAAAGTTATTACGGTTTTAAATTTGTTTTTAAGGTTTAAATGTTTTAATTTTTCGTTTAATAATAAACCGGAAATTTATTTACCGCCTCAGCCGAGAGCAATAATAATCTTAAATTTTCCCGATAATTATTTAAGGATCTTTAAATAATTAAACGAATTAAAATCCGTTTTAAAGGTATTTATAAAAGGTTAAACTTTTAATTTCGTTAGATAAAGTTTAGTTAATTTTAAGAAAGGTAAAAACGGTAATAAGCTACTTATATACGTTAATTTTCGTTATAATTAGTGTTATCGTCCTTATAATATATTAACGGGCTTTTGTTATACGAAAAATAAAGAAATTACGGTATATCCGTAAAAAGTAATATTGATACGTAACTATAAAAATAACTGGGAATAATTTTTCCGTATATATAAAGATAATAAAGGTTAACCGTTTTAATATAATTATAAGTTATTACTACGTTCCGAGATATATATTATATATTACCAATTAAACGAAAATTTATATTAATAAATAAAAGTTTTTATATATAATAATATATTACGTTTCCATAAATTACGTAAAATTATTCGTAAAGTAATCGGCGGCCGGGAAAAATTAACGTTTAAAAATATTAATAATATACGTTTGAAAATTCGGAAACGTATACGTAAAGGTTTTATCGTTACGTAAATTTTTATTAAACGGCTTTATATTAAGGTTTATTACTTTAAAATACGTTAAGAAAATAACGATTTTATTATTACTAAGTTTATTACTTTTTTTTAAATTATGTCGTAATATATAAAATTATAAAAAAAATATTTATAGATATTTAATATAAATAATATATATAAAACCAACTATTTTAAGATATTTTTTTTAGCTATATAAATTAAACGGTTTCGGGTTTTATTTTTAACCATGTTTTTGCTTTAATCAGTAACAAGATTTATAAGAATTATAAATAGGTACTTTTTTATATAAGACGCCTTTATTAAAAAATCGAGGCTGTTAAATTTAACGTTATTATTATTAACTTTGATAATTAATTACGAAAAGTTATACGAAAAACTTTCCGAAATATTAAGTTATAAATTTATATTTTTTATATTAATAAGGACGTAATTATTAACGTAATGCGGAAATAAATTAAATTTTTAATTTCGGATAATAAGAAGTTTTTATAACTTAAAAAAAAATTTATTAATAGGGATAATATTACCTTTAATTTAATAAAACGTTTATTACTTTAACGGTGTAATTATTTTAGCCGGGATTAATATTTTTATAAATAATTACTTAATGATATACCTTTAATTTAAAAAAGGTTTTTTATTTTTTAAAATTTTATAATTTATATAGGAAATGATAATTAGTTTGTTAAAATTTAAAATACGATCGTATTAAAATTCGGTAATATATAAAATCCGGTTATCCGATATTTCGAATTTACATATTTTCTTTACTACGATAAATAGTTTTATATATAAATTATCGAAAATTTTAATTTTGGCATAAAAATTATATCTTTAATTAAAACTAATTATAAGGCGTTAAAAAGTTACGTATTTAATAATAAAGCGGATTTTTTAAAGCTTTAAATTAATTTCGAATAATTGTTTAAAGTTTAATAAAAGGATTTTAAGATATAAATAGCTAAAAATACTTTTAAGATACGAAAAAATTAAATCGGTAAGGAGTACCTTAATAACGCATTTACGTAATATTTTTATAAATATTTAAAATTAATTAACACTAAATATAAATATATCTTAAGTTTTATTTTTATACGTTTACGGCCGTAAAATGAAACGATACCGTTTTATAAATACGAAATAATTAACGTTAAGTAATATTTTAAAATTCCGTATTATTACGAAATATATTAAAATATTTGCTATATATAAAAAAATTTATATCGTAAATTTACGTAAAAACGATATTTATTAATTTTGGTACCTGGATAAAAATTTCGTTAAAATCGATTTCGAATTAATTATCCGTAATTTTTTTAAATTCATACCGAAAGGCCGTTTAACGTTTTATTTTATTATAAAGTTTAGCAAAGTTATTATTAATATATAAAGATCCCGGGTTAAAAAATTACGCCTTATAAATAACCGTACAAATAAGTAAAATAGTAATTTAACTTTATTATAACAGAAAAAACGTTTTTATTAAAGGGAAACGGAAAAAATAAAATAATTTTTATACCCGAAAATAAAGGCAATTTACCGATAGCAAAAATTTCGTAATTAATTATTAGCTTTAGCATTAAAAACGGAACGAACGAATAATTATATCGTAATAGCTTTAATTAAAATTTTTAATTAACGTACGAAATTTTAAATTTAGTTTTCGAAACGGTTTTTTTGTTAATTATAACGGAAGTTAAGTAATAAAAAACGATTAATTAAGCTATTTAACGGAAAATAGTATAAATTATTTAAATTTTTTTAAATCTTATAAAATTATTTAAAAAACGCGTTATTTTTATAATAATTTTATTATTATATATAATATTACAATAAAAGCTATAAAAATCGTTTTAATTTTTTATATTAATACCTAAATATATTTATTACTAATTATACCTTATTATTATAATATTGTTCGATAAATTAATTGCTCTAATTAAAGCGATATAAATTATATAAAAATTATCGTAATACGATATATACGCGTTAAGATATTAATCGTTCTTTTCGTTATTATTAAGCAAAGCGTTATAAGGTGCGTTATAAAGTGCGCTATAGCGTTAACCCTTTTAAAACGTTTTAGGCA
>QJNZ01001023.1:0-30110 GCA_004155055.1 Monosporascus sp. CRB-8-3 | reverse complement strand
TTTTTTGTAAACGTTTACGTTTTTTTCCGATTTTTATTAAAAATTTTATATTTAATACGTCGCAAGTTAAATGTTAGCGACGGGTATAATACTTACAACTTGGGATATAAGTTATAACGAAATAATTAAATTCTTCGAAGTAAGTATAATTCGAATAAAGAATAGTTTTAAAATTAAATTTCTTAATAAAATCTGCCCGGTTGTTTTATATTTCGCGTTAATTTAATCGAGGTTTTTTTTTTTCGTTTTTAAATACGGTTTGTTATATTAAGGTCAGCTGGAAAATACCGGGACTTACTTTTTCTAACTATTAAAGTAGTTATTTACGGTTCTTATCTCTAGAACAAAGATTTTTTGAAAAAAAGGAATAATGTTATAAGAATAGGGATTTTTATTTTCGGGAGGCCGATTTTTAAGGCCTAATGCGGAAACGCTAACGGTTAAACCTTAAAAAAATAACTTAGTTTTAAAAAAGTAATTTAAGTAATTTAGTAAATCTGTTAAATTATATAAATTATATAGATTTACGACATACTTATTTTAAAAAAGATAGATATATATTATATAAGTTTCCTATATAAATAATATTTACTTAATTTCGCTTTTTAATTATTAATATAAGCTTATAGCCGGAGGTAGCTGCTTTTTACTGTACGAGAAATACGTAAATCTTTTTAATAAAGAAATTAGTAAATTATTTTTTTTTATTTAAAAATTAAAACCCTTTTCGAATATTATTTATACCTTTAGGTAGATATATAACAGGTTCGTTACAGAAATATAAAAAATTAGATAAAATTTAATATTAAGTAATAATTTTAATTAATAATTATTTTTTAACGTTTTCTTAATAATATTATAATATTAATATATTTAAAATCATGTTATCTATTTAATCGCTTAATCTGAATATATTTGATAATTAAATAAACTATCTTTCTCTTTTAAAATGTTTTTTTAAACATTTTTAGTTATAATATTTTTTTATTTAAGTACGTACGGATTTAAGTTCCGTTTTTATTTTTAAATATAATTATTTAAATTGTTTTAAGGTAAGAATTATTTTAACGTTAACTAATCTTTCGCGTATATTTTTATAAACTTTTAATATGATATTAAACTTAGTATTTATTATAATTATTTTAATACTTTCGTAATAGTTAGTATTATAAGCTAATTACGTAACGGATAACCTTTATACTTAATCGCTTTATTAATAATTAATATAATATCGTAAATACGTTTTTAATATTTGGTTAATTCTTTTTATTTATCCGTTTATTTAAGGTTTAAATACGTTAAATAGTTTATAGTTTAAGTTAAATTATATTATAAACGTTTATTAAAATTTTAAAATAAATATAGTTTCTTTATTTTAAATATGTTTTAAAAAATATATGTTAATTATTTTATGTTTTTATTCTCGTTATATAGCAAAAAATAAAAATAAAAATAGATAAACCGGTTAATAATTATAAAAATATTAACGTTTCGGATAAGCGAACGGCTTATTTTTAAGCATTTTGTAATAATTAATCTAAAATAATTTAATTATAATAGATCTAATTAATTTAATCGACGGTATTCTTTTTCGCTGATTATATTTACAGCTTTTAAATAAGTGCACGTATTATATTAAGCCTTATTACGGACGTATATGTAAGGTTGTTAGGTGTGGTTGGTGATAAGCTTAGAGTTTAGCCCAAAGTCCGATGCGGGGGTTGAGAGGTTTATATATATAAGTTGTTCCTCCGGCTTTTTTTTAAAAAGAAGAGAGGAAGATTAAGTTTTAAACTGTTTTTAATAAATGGGTTACTTTATTACTTTAACTTTTAATAATAATACCTGACAGATTAAAACTTTTATATTAGATTAGACCGGTAAGGAATTATTTGTCGCCGATTATTCCTTTAATTTTATATTTATTATTATTATTATAACGTCGCCGTTTTTTTAATGTCGCCGTTATTTTAATATTGTCGTTATTATAACGTCGCCGTTTTTTTTAATATCGCCGTTATTATAACGTTATTATTATCCCGTTATTAATTTTTATTTCGCTAGTTGTTATATTATATCGACTTACCCGATCGGCCGACCGATAAATTTTATTACCGCTGCTGGCGGATAGAAGTTACTGTTGTTGGTAGGATTATTTGCCGGTTGGCAGGATTATTGCCGGTTGGTAAGTTTTTTGTTAGTTAGTAGGATTATTGCCGGTTGACAAGCTTTTTGCCGGTTGGTAGGATTGTTGCTGGTTGGTAGGATTATTGCCGGTTGGTAAGCTTTTTGCCGGTTAGCAGAATTGTTGCCGGTTGGCAAGTTTTTTGCCGGTTGGCAGGATTGTTGCCGGTTGGCAAGTTTATTGCCGGTTAGTAAGTTGCGTACTAGCAAGAACGTTGCTATTAAAATGTTGCCGATTAGGAAGTTATTAGCGAATCGTGGCGGTTAGTAAGGTAATTTAGGCTTAGAGTTAACGGTAATTACGTAATAATTACGTATTAGTAAGGACGTTACCGTTATAGGGTTTATTAAGTTGTTTAAAATATTGCCGTTAAAACGTTACTGTTTAAATATTATTATTATAAATTTGCGGATTATTTAAAATATCGGTTTAAAACGTTAATAAAATATTACCGTTATAAAGTTATAAAATTATTTAAACCGCTATTTAATAATTACGTAATAATTATATTGCCGTTATTATAAGGGAAGGGTATAGGGGTTTTAAGGGTAAAACTTTAGGAGGGAATAGGTTTTGTTAGGTTATTAGGTGTGGTCGGCGATAAGCCTAGAGCTTAGCTTAAAGTTTAATACGGGGGTTGAGAGGTTTATATATATGGGTTGTTCCTCCGGCTTTTTTCCAAAAAGAAGGGAGGAAAATCAGGTTTTAGACTGTTCTTAATAAATAGGTTACCTTGCTACTTTAACCTTTAATAACAACATTTAACAGTATATTACTATTCTCTTTTACTAACCCGTATATAACCGACTATTTTTAGCAGCTGTTAATAGTAATTCTTTACTATAACGTTTTTACTGGTTAAAAAAACTTATTTATTTTATATAGTAAGTATTCTTCTTTATTAGAATTCTTTATTTTTATAATTATATATACGTAGGATCGAATTGTTGTTCCGATAAGTCCCGCGATACGCTTTTCGACGGGCCCCGACGCGTTTAACAAACCTTATAGCCTTGCCCCGCAGCCTTATAACGCGTCTTTTAACAAAGCCTTATAGCCTTCCATTTTGCGAATATTATCTACGTATTAAAGCTGGACAAAAAATACTCGCGTATATGGGTTAAGAATTCGGTCGGTAATTGTTTTTCTATCAGTCGGCTTTAGTACTTTCGAAATAAAGGTAATATTAACTTAAACGCGTTAGTAGTTGGTCGGTTATATATAGGTTAGCAGGAAGGAGTAGCAATATAACGTCCGTAACAAGGCTTGATATAATACATGTACTTGTCCAAAAGCTGTAGATATAATTAGAGAAAAAAAAATACCGTCGATTAAATTAATTAGATCTGTTATAGTTAAGTTATTTGGATTAATTGTTACGAAGTGCCAAAAATAAGCCGTTAGCTTATCCCAGACGTTATTATAATATATTTTTATAATATAACTTTTTAATATTAAAATCTTAATAATTAAATCCTATAATCGCTTTACGATTAGTAATAATTATAATTCTTTATATAGCTTATATCGTTATACCATTTCCGTATTATATATATGGTATTATTATTTCGTATTTTTTAAATATTAATTTTATTTTAAGTAAGTAATATATACGTTATAATTGTTTTAAGATTTTATAAATTCCTGGGTATCTATATAATGGGTATTCCTATATATCTTATACTGGGTCCTTTTAATATTCCTTTGAAATCTATATATATTTTCTTATTTTTCTAATAAATTATCGTTATATTCTTAACTCTTCTAGTATAAATCAGGGGGTATCGTCCTAATAGTTGCTATCTGTCGTAATTACAAATAGTCTTTTTACGTAATATTAAACGTTTAATAATTAACTTTAATTACTGTTTTTAGGTTCAGTTTTTGACTAAATATTTTTATTTTGTCATGTTTTAATCCTTTTTAATAAATAATAACGAAATTATATTTTACTAATTTGTTAACGTAACGTAATTATCGTCCTATTAATTCTCTGGTAATAATAAAAAGAATAAGAATTTTATAATCCGTATATATCTTAACTTAATAAAGGTTTTCTATAAGGTAATATTTAAATTTTCGAAAGGTTTTAACGATAACTATAAATTCTTTATCGGAAATAACGTAATTTAACTTTACTTTCGTTAATTTATAAAAGTAAAAGGTAATAAAATATAAGTTACCTTAATTATCGCGGTTTTAATTTCCTATAATATTTTTTCCGTTTCTATTATTTATTAAAATATATTTCCTTTTTTAGTTAGGTTGAATAATAATATAATTATCTTATTAAAGTATCGAATAAATTTCCGATAATAATTAACGAAATTAAAAAAACTTATACTTCTTTAACTAAAATAAGTACCTCCCACTTCTATATTATAGCGATTTTCTTAAGGTCCATTTTAATATATTCTAAGGTGATAATATATTCCAGAAATTCTACTTCCTATGTATAAAATTAATTTTTTTCCGTATTAATTATGAAATTTATATTTTATAAGACTTAAAAAACCGTATAAACGTATCCTATATACTTCTTCTCGTTTTTTATATAAATAAGAATATCGTCGAAGTAACAAATAAAAAAAATATCCAGGTATTCCTTAAGTACATAATTAACTATTCGTAAAAGGTTACTAATACGTTTGTAAATCCGAAAGATATAATAAGGTATTCGAAAAATCCGTACTTCGTTCTAAAGGTAATTTTTTATTTATATCTCGGTCGAATACGTATTTAGTTATATCCTTTTTAAGGTTTAAACTTATAAACTATTTAACTTCATAAAAATACCTTTTTTATATCGGTAATTAGGAATAATAATATCTTATTTTTAACTATAACGTTATTAAATTATTGATAATTAATAACTAAACTTAATTTTTCGTTTTTTAAGATATACAAAATATAAAGTATTCTGCTAATAAATTAAACTGTCGTATATAACCTTTTTTAAATTTATCTTCGAAACATTCGCGTAATACGCATAATTTGGTTTCGTTTAAATTATAAATTAACTAAAATCTAGTAAATGCTCCCTTTTTAAAAATTATTTCGTAGTCTTATTCGTTATATTTTAATAATTTCGTCTCGAATACCTTTCGAAATAATCGTTCGTATTTGTAATATTATAAAAATACGTTAACTATTATTTCTAACTTTAAAAATTAATACTGTAAAGAATCGTTTATTCTCTGCGACTTTATTTTAATAATAATAATAATACGTCGTATCTTTTTATAGTACCTTTACTTTTTCCTATATTTTATTCCTATAAGTAATAAGGTTTTTATCCTATTTTTATGCTTATAATCGTTACTATTTTTAATAGAATATTAAAATCTTTTTACATCTTTTTTTTCATATCGAAAAAATATAAAACGAACTTTACCTAACATATTACCTAATCAATTAAAAGGTTATATTAATACAATTATATCGTAATTCCTTAACGGAGCGATATTAAAATTTGTTATTTAATTTCGTCCTTTAATAAAACTCTCGAAATAATTAATCTTACGATTAATCTTTTTATTTTCGTAAGTAAATACTTAACCTTTTACGTTTTCGGCGATATAAGGTCTCTTTTCTTTTCTATAATAACCTAAATTGGTTAGTTATTTTCATATAATATAATTTCCTTCTGTTATTCTATAATCTATAAATATGGTGAACTAGTATATCTTAATTCTTATTTTTAAGGTAATAAAGTTATTTTTAATTTCTGTTATCGTGTATAAAACCTTTCTTAAAAGTTTCTGCTAGCTTTTCGAGGTCTTATCATCCTACGGCTTTTTTACAGATAACGTTCGCTTTTTAAATCGTTCTTTAACGCCTTAATACGTTCCTAGTTTTATTAATTAAGGGCTTATAATTATTTTAACAGTTTTTTAACTGTATAAAGTAGCTTTTAAAAAAGAACTTATATTAGGAAATTTTTTGGGTTAATATATTCTAGTTTAAAGTTATTTAACTAACTTAATTCTTTTTTCTAATCGCTTTCGCATTAGCTTTTCTTATCGATTAGTAATCTGTTTTTAATATAACTTTTTATTTCTTTTTTAATCGTTATCCTAAAATCTTTTAAGTTAATTTCTCCGTTTAAAAAGTTTCGCCGGTAAATCGTTACATTTTTTATAAAGGGTTTCCTTTTTAACTAGATTTTCGATAAATACTAGCTGGAATTTTATATCGGTAATAACCCTTTAATAATAATTTTTAACGGTTTTCTACATTAACTTTTCCTCCGTTTAATAATTATATTCCCTATAAATATATAAAAGGTTTCTTTCGTAACAGCTTTTCCTTTTCGGCTAATTAACCGTTATTATAATAACTTTAATAATTCCCTTTAATACGTATCGTCGGAAATTTTTATATTACCGTTAATTTTTAAAGTTTATTTCAGTTTAATTATAAAAGTTAAATTCTTACTTATATATTTACCGAATTCGTTTTTCGATATACTGTTATTTTTTTATGTATTTAAAGTCATAGGTACGTCGGTAATAAATAAAATAAAACTTCCCGTATCGGTCTAGCTATCCTAGTAATAAAGCCTCGTTTTAACCTTAATATTCTTTTATCTATACGTTTATTTTTAATCGTTCGTACCGTTGTTGTTATTTTTGTTATAATCGTAATATTAAAACTTTTTATTAAAAAATTCTTTTTATCTTAAATGCTTTATTAATTTTTTTTCCTTTATTTTTTAAGTAATAATATGTAATTATATAACGTTTACCTTAAAAAACGTTTTAACTTTTTTTTTAGTTCTTATAGGATTTTTGTAATCTCCCTAGAGGAGACGTAATCATGGAACTAAATTGGACGAATTAATAAATTGTGCTATCGGTTGCTAGGTTTTACTAAACCCTAACCTTCTTTTAGGTAACTTTAAACTGCCTTATTATGCTCCTATCGACGACTATTTTTAACCGAATTCTAGATGGTTTTTATAATCCGGAATAGCCGGACAAGTTATTATTCGTAGTTCTTTAGTTTATATCGAGCTAAAAGTTAAATTTTAAAGTTTTTAAACTTTTTGCCGTCTATATCCAGCTTTCCCAGTAATTCTTTTATACGGTCGATATTTTTTATTATAAGGTTATTTAACTTTTAATTATTTTCATTTATATAAATTAAATTATATTTAAAGATTAAAAATAAAATCTGATTTTTTTTTAAAAAAATCGGTTAAATTAACGGAGGTATTAATATTTTTAATTCGTTTTAAAGCTTTATTAAGCTTAAAAACTTTTAAAAAAATATTTTCCGTAAAGATTTTACAGTGACGGGATACCGGTATCTTATAATAAGAATTACCCGACATATTTTAATTATTTTAATTATTAAGAATTCGAAAAAATATTATAAAATCAATTAAGACTAAAAATAATTAGTTTAAAATTCCTAGCCCTTTTTCCTGGTTAATATTTAACATTTTTAATCGTAGGACTAGTAAAAAGTTACAAAGAAACTATTTAATATGGATTTAAAGTTTACCGTAAAAAGCTTAACATTTTTTAAGTTATTACATTTTAGGAAATTCCCTTTACCGAACCAGTTAAAAGGTATAAGGTTTATTAAGGTTAAAGCTTGTCGGCATTACGTAAATAAGTTTCCTAACCGATATTAATCGAGAAATTACGTATTTACGGGAACTTAACAGTCGGTTTCGGGATAAAACTTTTCGTAACTAAGGTATTTAATTTATTATCACCGTAAAAATTATTAATAATTACTATATTTAAAAATATTGGGTAAAATATTTATCGTATTAATTATTACTATAATTACTTCGTATCTTTGGCTTAGCCTAGATAATACGGCTTAAACCTAACAACCTTGCATAGAATTTTTGTAAGTAAATTATTATCGTTTTTAATTTTAATTATATTAATCGATCTGTTATTATTTTTATTATTGCGAGATAATTTTTAAAAAAACCGGTATTTAAATATTTTATCGTAATTTTTTAAGTACTTTACATTAATAAGCTTTATATTATTATAGGAACAGGGGTTCCTGTCTCGAGTAAGCCGATTTTTGTAGCCTAGCGCGGGTTTTATTACGGCTAAACCCCGGGTTTAAAAGTCTAGCTTTTAAAGTAATATAATTAATTTAGGTAATCTGGACTAGATCATATAAATTATATAGATTTACGATATATTTACTTTAAAAAATAGATATATATTAAATAAAGTTCTTATATAAATAGCACTTATTTAAGGTTCGCGTTTTAGTTATTAATTTAAGCTTATAATTAAAGGTAGCCGTTTTTTATTATAAGAAAACTAAGTAAATCTTTTTAACCAATAATTTATTAAATTACTTTTCGCTTTATTATTACTTGAAAATTAAGATTTTTTTTTAGATATTGTTTATATTTCTAGGTAGATGTATAATAGGTTCGTTATATTTTAATAATTTCTTAATTAATAGCCGACGAACAATTTACAGTTTAGTTAAGGTATGAGCATTTTTATATTTAATGCAGGTAATAATATAGGATTACATTTAGAAAATAAATAGCATACCTAATCTCCGTTATTAGTTAAAGAAATCTTAATAATCGAAATAGATTATTTACTATTTATTAAGGAAGTTTTTCAATTTATTAATAATATAGCCCTTATTATTCGATTTTAAAAAGGCTTTTTTTTTCTAGTAATAATTTACCTTTAAAAATGAAACTATCGAGGTTTAGAGATTTGAACTTAAGGAGGAGGAGGAAACGAAAAAGTATTCTCTTAAAGATAAAAAAGATAAGGGTATTGAAAAAGGATATTTATTTAGAAGATAAAGGCCTACTAAAAAGAATAAACCTATAATTGATAAGAAACTATATATCTTAATAATTAAGTTACGAATACTTAAAAAAGAAAAACGTTAAATTTGCTTGTTAGTAATAGTAATAATGATTTTTAACGTTACCGTTATTTGGTGTAAATTAATTTCGTAAAAATATCGTTTTACTTTTTACTTAGTATAAGATATTTAACCTTAAAGATTATAAGTTAATATTTTTAAGTTTTATAACGGATTTACGAATATAAAAAGATTTTTAGTTTAAGTTAGATTTTATCTTAAGTTTTATAAAAGTTCTTTAACGGAAGATT
Organism: Monosporascus sp. CRB-8-3; assembly: GCA_004155055.1. Taxonomy (NCBI): domain Eukaryota; kingdom Fungi; phylum Ascomycota; class Sordariomycetes; order Xylariales; genus Monosporascus; species Monosporascus sp. CRB-8-3. Next base: position 20,801 of record QJNZ01001023.1, on the reverse strand, counting down.
ATTAGAAAGTAATAGTTATTTTCTAACCTGGGACTCTACCTAATGAATTGCCCTAGCAATAAATAATTTTGAAAATAAAAATTAAATAACAGTTAACTATAAAATTTAAAAATCGAATAAAAAAGGGAAAATATTAGTTAAGACGGAGAAGTATTTATAAATAATAATATATACTAATATTAAAGCAGTAACAAATATACATTAAACTATAATATAAAAATACACTGCAAAATTTTTAAAAAATTTAAAAATTTAAAATAATATATATATCAATTATTTATAATTTTTCTATAAAATACATGGTCTTAAAGTTATTATATTTAACGGTTATATATATATAATTAATACTAATAATAAATAATATAATGTTTAAATACTTTAAATAAACAATTTTTTTAGTCGGTAATTATATTACGAAAAGGTTGTTAAAATATAAGAAACTTTCTAAAAGGATTATTTACGAATACATTTCTTACGTAAATAAAACTTAAGTTAAAAATTAAGTAAAAAATTAAAAAAAAATACGTAAATATATTATATATTATCTTTTTTTTCTAGAAAATTATTATATATATCCTGTTCGATATTATATCTAAAAACTGGTATTATAATAAACTTTAGGTAAAATAGTTTCAAATAATAACAATTTTTTTTTTAAAGTTTTAACATTTAACCTTTTATAATTTCTTAAGATATTAATCTCTATTTTAATCTGCATAATTTTTAAAGCTACTTAAAGTGATAATATATAGCTTCTTACATTTATATATCGAGTTAATATAAAATAATATTCTATTATAAATTCGCAGTTATATATCACATATTTTTGTTAATTTATTATTCGGTTCTATATATCGCGCGTTTTAGTAAAAATCCGTATTTAATGCTAGGGCAATTTATTAGGTCGGGTTCTAAGTTAATTATTTGCCGAAAAAGTTTATTTATAATTTAAACCTATTATAAAAAACTACCTGCAAAATTATTTTAATATTCTTTCGGTATAATTAATTATATCTAACGTATTACATAAGCGAACTGTATATATAAGCGAACTGTACACTTTTTGATACGTCGCGATAGTAAATTCGAATTAAATAACTATAATATATTAAATTAATTTAAATTAATCGGATTTTTTATCGTTAGATACTTTTATATCTTCCTTATAAGTACGTGTATTATGTCCGGGTTTGCCGTAAACGTTATATTTCCGTTTTTTCGTTTAAATCCTTTTGCAACGACCTTTTTCGGCCGTTATTAATTGCGATTGTTTATTATTACCTTTTTTTATAGCTATAAAAGTTTGTGTTTCTTTTACAGTAAATATTTTTTTTTTTTAAAAACGTTTATTTTTAGTTTTCCGGCGTTTATTAAGGACGTGGTTTATTTCGCGAAAGTAACCGTTTTCCTTCCGAAAAAAAGTGATTTCGTATAAAAGTAATAGGTTATTTTTTGTTAAAAAATTAACCGATTTTAATATTTTTGTCGGTAAGCTACCTTAATAATTTTTGATTTTCCTTTATAAATAACGTTTCCGTTAAGTCGTTTTAATAATATTTTTAAAAGTTTTCGTAAGTGGGAAAATAACGGAATTGGTAAAGGTAAGTAAAGAAATAGTCGGTATAGGTATAACTGGAATTTTTAATTCGGAAAAAATACGATTAGGATCGAATAAAACAAATTTTGCTTTTGCGAATCCGGATTTGATATTATTGGTTGTTATGGTAATTTTAAACGCGTTATAAAAGCCGGCGATAAAATCTTTTTTAGCAATGTAAGTAACGTAACGTTATATAAAACTTTCGATATATAACGAATAAACGCGTTTTAATACGGAAAAACAAAATACGTTTAAAGGTTAAAGCCGATAGAAAAAATAAGTAAATATATAAAATGTAATAATATTATTAATTTTGTAGTAATTTTCGAATTCGATTAAATAGTAGTTTTCGTAACCGTTAAGGATAAAAAAACGTTTTAAATTTTTAATACGCGTTTTAATATATTTATCGAAATGTTTAATTTATTTTAAACTTAGTTTATTTATTATTTAGCCGTTTTTATTTATAGCAATTTTTTAATTAGGTAAAAGTGGGTTATCGGCGAACCAGCGAAAAAGGTAATTTTTCCCGGCAAAGATGATAAATAAAGGTAAGGCCTAATTTTAAAAATTAATAATTTGTATTACCGTAAACCATTTTTTATTTTTTTGTTACGTTTATTTAGGTTTTTTACGTTTTTCGGCATTTGTAATTATTATGCCTGTTATTATAAAAAGATTTATTAAAAATTTTATTTCGTCGAAGTTATAAATATTTTTTTCCGTAATACCGTATTTCGCGATTATAATCCGAATAAGTTTAAATTATTTACGAAATATTTTTAAATTTTTGTATAAAACCCGTTAATAATTTATTTTTCGATTTAAATACGTTTTAAGTTTATATTACTATTTAATAAAGTTAAATATTTAATTAATTTTAACGCGTTTTACGGCGCGTTACGTAAATAATAAATTTGCCATATTTTTAATATGCTAATACCGGATAGGAAACGTTTACGTATTTAAATTAAGGATTCGTTTGATAATTAATTTTTTTTTAATTAACGTTAATTTTTGTAAATTAAGGACGGTATCGGGTTAGGCGTATTTATTATTAATTCGCGTTTTTAAGGTAATAAATAGGATATTATAAATAAAACTAAGTTTTTTATAATTAAATTTCGGGTTTCGTTTTTTAACTTAAACGGCTAAGTTTATTTTCGCTTTTTTTATAAGCTGTTTTAAGTTATGGTTATTGAAAAATAAATAATTAAAGTTAAAAAATTAAAATAATAATAAAAAATATATAGTTCGCTTGTATATATAGCTTGCTTATGTAATACGTTATAATAAATATTAGTATTTTTTTAATAAAAAAAAAGTTTTATTTAGAAATCTATATAAAGAGTAATATATAGTTAAGTAATTTTATCTTTTCCGATAAATTAAGCTAATTTCCGAATATATAATTAAGTTTAACCGTTTAATAATAATTTCTAATTTGTTTAAAAACGTACTATTTTATTTTTATTACAATAGTTTAAAATCTTAGATTAAGAATAAATTATATATAATATTAAAAATTAAACTTCTTATAAAATATACCGATTCTCCCTAGAGGAAACGTGACCGTGGAACAAAATTGAACAAATAAATAGATTATGGTATCGGTTACTAAGTTTTACCAAGCCCTGACCTTTTTATAGACTGCCTTGTTATGCCCTTATCGATAACCATTTTTAACCGAATTCTGGACGGTTTTTGTAATCCGGAGTAACCGGACAAATTATCGCTTATAATCCTTTTTATATCGAACCAAAAGTTAAATTTCGAAGTTTTTAAGCCTTTTACCGCCTATATTTAGTTTTCCCAGCAATTCCTTTATACGGTTAATATTTTCTACCATAAAATCGTTTAACTTTTAATTACTTTTACTTATATAAATTAAATCGTATTCGAAAATTAAAAATAAAATCCGATTTTTTTAGGAAAAATCGGTTAAATCGACGGAAATGTCGATATTTTTAATTTATTCTAAAGCTTTATTAAATTTAAAAACCTTAAGAAAAACGTTTTTTATAAAGACTTTATAATTACGGAATACCGGTATTTTATAATAGAAATTACCCGGCATATTTTAGCTATTTTAATTAATAGGAATTCGAAAAGGTATCGTAAAATCGATCGAGGTTAAAGGTAATTATCGTAGGACTAATAAAGGGTCGCAAAGCAGCCATCTTATATGGACTTAAGGTTTACCGCAAAAAACTTAACATCTCCTAAGTTATTGCATTCTAGGAGATTCCCCCTGCCGAACCGTAAAGCCAAAGGGCATAAGGTTTATCAAAGTCGAAGCTTGTCGGCATTACTCGGCTTCGGGATAAGGCTCTTCGTAACCGAAACGTACAATCTATTATTATCGTAAAAACCATTAATAATTGCCGTATTCGAAAATATTAAGTAAAATATCTATCGTATTAATTATTAGTATAATTACTTCGTATCTTTAACTCAGCCTGGATAATACGGCTTAAACCTAACGACCTTACATAAAATATACCGATATAGTTATAGTTATTAACCGATAAACTTTCGATTAATATCTTAATAAAAAAGGAATTAACAAACGAAACGATAATAAAGATTTAAGTAACCGAATTAAGAAAAATAAGGGCAACTATTAAAAGAAAGTAAACGTTATTTCGAAAATGTTTAAGATAGATAAGTTTAATATAAAATGTTTTAACTATGATAAAATAGGATATTTTAAAAACAAATATCGTTTTACTTTTAAAAGGAACTTTAAAATGGAAGAAATTTTTTACCCTTAAAAAAAAGCCAACATAACTAAATAAGAAATAAATAATAAAATAAAAAAGGAAAAAAAGAAAATTAATATAATTTTTTACAGTTAAAATTTATTATCGCTATAATCATTTAAATTTAAAATAATATCTTAGAATATAAGGATTATTTTTTTATTAAGACTTTAAAGTTAAAGCTTATAAGTATTATCTAGGATAAATAGCCTTTAGAATAATTATAAAGTTAAAACGTCTTTATTATTTTAACGTATAAAAATATAAGATATATTATAAAGATAGTTAGTTTTAATTAAACCTTAATAAATACGGATAATTATTTTCGAAGTTTTACGAGCTCCTAGAATATATAATATATTTAAAGAAATTATAAACGAACCTTTATAATTTACTACATTTTTCCGTCTGTTATTTCGATAATTGCTTTATTTACTTTTAAGTTAAGGAAAATAATAATTTCTGGCCGGGATAAAACGAAAGAATATTTATTAAGCTAAACGACGAGCGCCGATATATTAAGATTTTACGATAACTAAAGTACTTTAGATTTTATTACTTGTATTTTATATTAAAGTAGAGTTAAAAGGCTATATCGTAGAAATATTTATGTTATTTCCTATTACTTTATATTTAATACGAGCTTTTAAATAAAAGATTAATCTTTTAAAAGTTGATTTTATTTAAGGTAAAGTGCCATTAAGGTATCTAGCTAGCTATATATAGAAAGCTGATCTATTTACTAAGTACATGCACAAAGGATTATACGATATAACCGGGGAGTATCCCTTTAAAAACCGTTCTTTTTTAGCTAAGGGCCGGAAAAACGTAATGCGGGTTATGTAATACGGTAACTAACGATAAGATATACCCGATTAATTAATTAGTTCCCAATGCCCCCAATCGTAACTAGTTCTTAGCCACCCTTTAATTATCGCCGACACGGTAGCGGAGCCGAAGCCCCAATTGGTCTAGCTCCTTTAGGCTGGCGCCACCTAAAGGAACGGTAACCCAAGCTGGATTTGAACCAGCTGTCTCTTGCGATCAATTAGCAGGGTGCCCAAGCCTGCATCAATTAAAAGAGACACCCAGGCTTGCGACTACTAAGCCATTAGGCCGTTGATTTTATTAACCTTGTAATTTATAAAATAGAAGATTTAAAATTAAGCTAAATAAAAATAGTTACTTTTAAATATAAGTACGGTAAAAAGATTTAGTTTTAGTATAAAAATAATTAGTATATTAAGTATGTTATTAAGAAAGTTCGCAAATAAAGATTCGCTTAGGCCGAACGGTATTAAAATTTAAAAAAACTATAAAGGCTTTCGAAATTAAGGTATTAAAAAGCCCTTATTTATAAAACTTTATATAAAATAATAAAAGGAATACGTAATTAAATCGAAATCTTTTTTTAATATAAATATAAAATATTTAAGGCCATAATTAACTCGGAAGTAAAAGGTAATTTTATTTTTTTTATAGCAGCAGAAAACATTAAATTCTTTAGAAGTATAAGTTAAGATTTTATAAATTACGTATAGTTAATAAAAGCTTATTTACTTCCGAAAATAGCCGAATTTTTAAAGAAGTTAATAAACTCTAGGTGTAAATTTAAGAACATTTAAAATAAATAACCCTGAATATAGCAAACATTTTAAGCTATAATATTATTTTGGGAATGTTATAATTATAGTCTAGTAACCTTAATATTAATTAAAGAAGTTAAAAGTTTTCCTAAGAAAAGTAACTTACGTTTTTAAATTAGGAAAAAAAAGTCTGTTATTTGGTAAAAGAAGCTAAGGTTTCGAACCTTGCTATAGCAGTACCCCTTAAATCCTATAAGTTTAAGAAGTTATTTAAGAAACGAACAAGTTATAAATTACCCGAAAATAATTAATAGAATTATAAAATACCTATTAAAGAAGGGCAATATCTTAAATTATATAAAATTTACTATATAAATCCGGAAAAGGTTAGAGCTTTATAGAAAAGTATTTAATTAGATTTAAAACGAGGATATTATAATAAACCTGTTATATATCCACCTAGAAGTATAAGTAACATCCGAAAAGGGTCTTAATTTTTAGGTAATAATAGGGCGAGAAATAATTCAGTGGTTTATTTATTGAAAAAGTTTACGTACTTTTTTATAGTAAAGAACGGTCGCCTTTAATTATAAGCTTAAATTAATTATTAAAAAGCGAAATTAAATAAGTGTTATTTATATATAAAATATATATTTATCTTTTCTTAAGTAAGTATATTATGGATTTACGTAATTTATATAATCTAGTTCAGATTATTTAAATTAATTATATTACTTTAAAAAGTAAATTTTTAACCCGGGGTTTAGCTGTAATAGATCTGCGCTAGGTTATAAAAGTCGGCTTTTTTAAGATAGGAATCCCTGCTTTTATAATACTATTTTCTTTTTTTAAAAATCTTTATCTTAAAAATAAGAACCGTAAGTAGCTATTTTAATAGTTAAAGAAAATGTTCCGGTATTTCTTAGCTAACCTTATTATAATAAGTTATATTTTTAAAAAAAAAGAAAACTTCATTTAAATTAATACGACTTTTGTAACGCCCGCGCTAATTCTATTAAAAAGTTTAATATTAAAACTTTCTTTTACTTTAATTATATTCGCCTTAATAAAATCGATTAGTTCTTTATGTTTAATATCTTAAGCTAGAATTGTTATACCCGCCGCTAACGTTATTCTTATAACGCTTTAATTATAAATTCTTTAACAAAGTTAAATAAAAAGTATAATCGTTTAAAAAAGGAATAAGGTAAAATAAAGGATACCTTAATAAGGCATTAAAAGGTTATTAAGAGAAAAATAAGGGAGTTCGTTAATCGATTAAAACGTTTACGTTTTTAACAAAAAGTTTTAAAAAAAGGTCGTGATTATTTTAAAAAAAGGTTATAAATTAAATCAACTAAAAAAGCAAAAAATATTAAAAGAAAAGCGACATTGTATAAAGTCCGAATAAATATAACTTACTTTTAAAATTAACGTAATAACGAAAACATTTACCTTTTTCGATTTAAACGTTATAAGGTTAAACTTAAATAAGGGACCGTTATTATTTACGATTTTAATTACGTTAAAATCGGTCGGTTAGAATTTTAGCGGTAAAACATGTTAACTAGGTTTATCGTATTTTTTAAGTAGCTAAAAGGTTCCCAAGTATTTTTTTCGTATAAATATCCTTTCCTATTTAATTAAGTACTGGATTTTGCTTTTAATTATTTTAAAATCTAGGATTTCCTTAATTTTATATTCGTTATTATCTTTTTTAATTTCTAAATTTATTTCTAACGGGGTATTTTTAAATGCTGGCTTATATAAGGAAATATAAAAAATAAGCTGTATTATTATATTTCTAAGTAATAATAATTAATAATTACTTTTAGAAATAATTTCTTTAATTTTAAACGGGCCAAGCTTTTTAAAATTAAGCTTATTACTAGATCTTTTTATTTTAATTTATAAAATATTTAAGGTCGCGTTTTGTCTTTAACCTAATAGATAAACTTTATCTCCTTTTTATAAAATTGGTCCTTTAAATTTTTTATATTATAATAAAGGGCTATTTATTACTAAAAGAACTATAATTTATCTTAAAGATAGGTTTAAATCGTCCTAATTTTAGTTGTTAATATTTCCGCTTTAAAACTATTATGGTAATATTTAAAGTTTTAATAACTAATCGTTTTAATTATTAAGTTTTTATATTATAACCGGATATAGCTGTATGAAAAGATATACCTATATTTTCGTTAATTAATATATTATAAAATATTTATATTAAGAGTTAAAACTTTATCTAATTATTTTATTAATAATTAAAATAGCTTCGAAGGTATTATTTAACGTTTAATTTAAACGTTTAATTTACTTATCCGTTTAAAAGTAATAAACTGTCGAAAATTTAAGTTTAATATTAATTTATTTAAAAAAGCTAATACCGAATTTAGATATAAAAACTTTATCTTTATTAGAGATAATTTTTTAAATATTTTATATTTAATAAGATAATATTTAATAAAAGTATAAGTTAATTGTTTTGCCGTTATATTCCTTTTAAAAGGTAAAAAGTACTCATATTTAATACGTTTATCGATAATTATTTATATTTTATTATATTTAACTCCGATAATAAGGTTTTTGAATAAAAAAAAAGCTAATAATAAAATCCAAAAATATAATGTTTTACGCCTTTTCTGAAATATTTATAAGCTACAATAATCCGTAAAACTTATAACGTGTCGCCTTTACCTTATTGCAAATATTATAATTTTTGATAATTATTTTAATTATACGGCGTAACTTAAGGAAATCGTACCTTTCTTATAACCGTCGGATAGTTTTAAAAATTTCTTAATATTTTTGTAATAGGTTTTCGTAGAACCTTTTTACGAATTATTTTTATTAATCTCTAGGAACGTAAATTTTATTATAGTATATTAGTTAATCTTTTAATTATTCTTTTAGCTGTTAAACCTTTTATTATTTTCTTGTATTATAAGAATTCAAGAACCGTATTAGAAGTTTAAACGTTAATTCTTTTAATATCTTATATAACTATATTATGTAGTTTTTATTATATTATAATATTTATATTATTTTTCAAGTACTTTAAAATCATAATTTCCTTTATCGCTGAAAACATCCGCCTAAATGTTTTTTTAATCTAATATACCTTAAATTTAAATCTTAATAAGAAAATTATTTAAGTTTTATATCGTTTGTTTAATTCTTATACCTTTATAAACTAGGTAAGATTTTTATAATTTAAATAAATATCGAAAGGTTCTTTAATTCCGTTTAAAAATAACTCTTATTTTTTAAACGCGTTAATAATTGCTAATAATTTTTTATTATAAATAAGATATTTAAAGTTAACATATCTTACCGTTTTAAAATAATATATTATAAAGTAATATTTATTATTATCTTTTATTATTCTAGAATAACGTTTAAAGCGTAATCCGAAACGTTTATTTTTAATTTTTTTTTAAATTTAGATTTAGTATTTTTATAATAGGTTTTTTTAGTAATCGCATTTTTTTATTGTTAAAATGCTTTTTTAAGTTTTAATAAAAACTTAAACTTTTTTTTACATACTTTTTAATAGAAAGTCTCGTTAAGAGCCTAACTATATTTCCGTAGTTTTTAATTAAATTACGTATATAACTCGTAAATCTTACGATTTAATAAATGTTTATAATAGTTACCTTATTAGAAATCGGTCAGTTTTTAATTATTTCTAGTTTAAAGTTCTAGATTTGAACTTATTTAAGGGTAATAGTAAAACTTAAAAAATCTAGTTTTTATATATGCTAAACGTTTTTATCCGCGTTAATTAAGAAATTAGTTCTTTTAGTACCTTTAATAATAAAGCTACGTATTTCTTATATTTTTTTAAAGTTTTAAAGTAAATAAGGATATTATCAAGATATACGAAAACAAACTTGCTTAAAAACTTGCGGAAGATAATTATAACTATATATTAAAAGCTTATCGGAGCGTTAATAAATCTAAAAGGTATTTCTTTATATTTATAATGCCGATATACTATCTTAATAGCTATTTTTTAATTTGTTTTGTTATACGGATAAGGTAATACTTTTTTCTAAATTAAAAGCTGTAAACTATTTAATTTTATTAATATTTTGTTTTATAGTAGTTATTAACGTTAAAGGTATTTATTTTTAATAGTTATATCGTTTAGTTATCGGTAATTAATTATACGTCGATAAATAAGGTTTTCGTTTTTGTTAATTCTTTATTTATTATTTTTAATTTTTACTATTGTAATTATAAGATATCTAGCTGTTAATATAAAAGGTTATATATATTTTAAGTTTAAATCTTATTATATGGTTTTTATAAAGTTTTAACCTTTTCCGAGTTTTTATAATAAGTTTAATATAATTTACAATATTAGGGATTTCATAGCTCAGACTTACATAACCTAGTCCTCGGATATATAAAATAATAGCTTTTTTATAGTTTTAATAATATACGATTAATTAAATTTATACTATTACATAATTATACGTATCCAGTATATAGTTATTCGTAATATATAACGGAACCTAAGTTATTTATTAATATTTTTTATTATTTTTACGGTAATTATTTTAACTTTTACGTAATCTTTAATAAATAATACCTATTACCTAAGTTAAAATTAATTTTCCTTATTATTTTATTATTCTTTATATATTCGGGGAAATAATACGATAAAAAATACGGGATATAAGTTACCCGTAATAATAAACTTAATACTCGTAACTATACCTATAAAAAAGAAACTTAAATATATACGATAAATTTACGGTTATATCGTTAAATATCTTAATAACCTTATTATTTAACGGAAATTTTTAAATATTTTATAATTTATAAAAAAAATAACTTATTTAAACGAAATATTTAATAACCTTTACGGTATAATTATTACTAAAATATTATACCCCCCAATATTTCCCAGATATTAAGAACAATTCGATAAACTTTTCGATTAATAATTTAAAATCGTTTATAATTATATCCTCCAAATTAATAAAAAATTAACAAACTTTAATATATTCTTCTTATACGGAAAAATACCGGAATAACTAAACCTCTCCGAAAATCTATTAAAATAAACGTTTACGTCGATAAACGAACTAAAATTTCAGGAATTTCTAACGTTAAATAATACCCCGACCAAGTTAACCCCTAAGCAAAAAAGTATACCAACCCATTTACTAAAAAACTCAAAGCTATTAACTTAAAGTATAAATTAAAGTAACTAATCCGATTTATTTAATCTAGTAAATAAAAATAACGGTATAATTCGTATTTTTACATATCTTTTTAAAAAAATAAAAAAAAATTCGTATTAACTAAAACGTAACGGACGTTACGTATAATTAAACCGTTAAAAATAACGTTACGAAATCCTATAAGATTTGCGTAATTAACGTTAGATTATTCTAGCCTAACGCCGAAAAAGTTAAATATAACGGATTAACTATTTTTTATAATTAAAAGTAAATATATTACCACGATATATATCTCTGGGCTAAACGGATAAAAAAAATAAACTGATATAACTAACCGAAAATCCGTTATCTTTAAAAAAGCTTAGACTTTATTCCGTAATAATACTTTAACCTGGTAAGAATAACAACTTTTTAAGGAAAATAAACGTAACGTACGGTTAAACCTAACGACTTTTTTAAAAGCTATATTAAAGCAGTTTAAGATTAAATTAAAAAAAACTCAAAAATAGCTAACCTGAAACCGGTATATTTTCGAAAAAAAATCGGACAAAGTTTACGTTATAGACGTATTTAAATACGCGAGATTATAAGATAATTTGATTAATTTTCAATTATTTATATACCTGTATTAAAATATATATTTAGCATTTTAAATATTATACGTACGACCCGAAAAAAAAGATAACATAACCCAGTACCTAAATAAAATAAACGATAAAGCGAAAACTAAAAAAACTAAATTAAATAATATACTTAAATTAACCGTTACCTTATAAAACGAACTTTATAAAAATTTAAACAATTAAAATAATATAACTTATTAAATTAATAATAACCGTAATAAACGGCAGTTTTAACGTTAGGACTTTCCTTAACGTAATAAAGGATTACCGGGATTCCGTTTTTTTAATTTAAATCCCTAAAGGTACTTAAAAAGTTATTAGGGATAAAAATAACAACGTAAAAAATTACGTCCCCTTTAACGTTTTAAATGAGAAAATCGCTTAAAATACCTAGATCGAAAAATTCTTTAACGCCGTTTCGGACGTTACTGTAAATTTAGCTAAAAGTTATAATATTAAAACGGGACTTACGCTTTTATTAACGAAGAATTTATATAAAAATATAAGAAAAATACCGAAAATTATTAAGCTACTTTATAAACGGATAAATATATTTATTTTAACAAAAATAAAATTAAGTTAAAGCTTAATTACGAAAATAATTAGGTATATATCGAAAATAACGTAATAAATAATACGTATTTCGTTTATCTCGAAAAGGTTATTAAAACGCCGGTTACCGACGATATTAAAAAAAACCGAATTACTTATATTAAAGATATAATACATTATACGGCACGATAAATTTTTTTATTTAATATTAAAAAAGGGAATATTTAATTAAAGAGTTAATCGTATTTAAAACTATACGTTTAGCAGATTTTCTAAGCCTGTTTCGAAAGTTGTTAACGTTAATAAAATTATATATCTCGTTTTAAATAACGAATAAATAATTAAATTTAACCTAAACCCGGTTTCGAAAGGCTATATATAGCGGAAAACCTTATATTTAAAAGTTAGTATTAAGGTTAACGTAAAAACGTAACCGGTTAACGTTTGCATAGATACGGAAAGTTTTTTAATCTTAGTAAATCGAGAATAAATAATTTCCTAAGTTAAAAACTTTAGGTTTTTTAAAATTAACCTTATTTATATTAAAAGGGTTAATTTTAGAACCTTTATTAATACCTAAGTTAAGTTTAACTTTTATATATAAGGTTAAATTAGGAATATATAGTTTAATAATTATTTTTCCGTTACAGTTAATATAATCGACGGCCTTGGACCGAAAATATTATTAGGAATTAAGTTCTTAATTTAGTACGGGGTTAAAATTGATTTCGTTAAAGGAACCTGTATTTTCCGGTTGGTTTTTAACATAAAAATAACGGGGAAAATAGTTAAAATAGTAACTTTAAAGTTAGTCCGGCGAAAGGTTACGGTAACTTATACGGTAATAATTCTTACTATAATAATTATATTTATTAACTTAAATTATATCGATTTATTAAAATTAACGGATAAAGAAAATCGCATAACCCAGTTTTTATATATAACAGCAAATTATCCGAACGTTTTTAACCTTATAATTAACAGGTTTAATTTAAAAAAAGTTATTTTTTATAATATAAAAACTTAGCTTTTTATTATTAAAAGAAACGAAAGGATTAATATTATATATAATTACGCCGGCAATAAAAAAGCTTAATTAGCTAATTGGTACGATATTAATTAATACTGGGAATTTAGATTAACCCAAGAAAAATGGGTTAATATAGTCGAGAAAATTTATATCTTTATTACGGAAAATATTAAAAAAAAAATCGATTATTTAATTATTAATTTTTATATTTTTTTATACGGTATTACAAAATTAATAAACGTATTATTTAGCAAATTTAAGGATGGAATAATTATAATAAATACCGACTTTGTAATTAACGATAAATTACGTTAATTAATTAATAATTACAATATTTTTCGAAATAAAGATATTATACCGATATTTAAAAAGTATAAAATATATGTCGATTTCGTCGACGGATAATAAGAATAATTTAAACCGGTTAAAATATACTCGTTAAACGTTAAAGATTACTAGGTCCTTAATAAGAAATATAATATATTATAGGTTAAAGGAAAAATGTTTTTCTAAAATAAGTTTGCTTTAATAACGGTTCCGGTTTTCGTTATATAGAAAAAATTAAACGTTAATTACGAAAAAAATTACGTAATAATAAATTTAAAGTTTTAAATAAGATAATTATTTTTAACGTATATCTGTTACCCGATTAGAAAAATATTATAAATAATATAATTAACAAAATATAATTTAGTTTATTTAATGCTTTTAATTTTTTTTTCCAGTTATTAATATATACGAAATACCGTAACCGTATAGTTATTATTAATCCCCGAAAATTAAAAAAGTTTAACGTTACTTTAATAAAATTTCGTAACGCTTTTATTTTCGCTTAACGATTTATAAATAGATTATTTCTTGCATATAAATATTTTATTTACGTATATATTAACGATATTATTATTTTTAATTATAACGCCGAGAAATATATAAAATATTTATATATCGTATTAAATATATTTAACAAAATACGGGTTTATATTAACCTTAAAAATTTTTTAATTAAGTTTCCGTTAATATATTTATTTAATTACGACGTTAACGAAAACGGAATTTTTAAAACGGATAACCATATTAATATTTTTAAAAAATTCGTATTCCTTAATACGTTCGACTTTTTAAAAACCTATTTAGGTATAACAGCTTAATTATGTAAAAGGATCGCCTGGTTTAACCTTAAAACGGCGCCCTTTAAATACCAAAAAATTAAATTATTAATAAAACTTAAGAAAACGGGAACTTTATTTATTAAAATATTAAAACAAACGAAATAAATATATATTTCCAAAGTTAAGTTTGTATTTACGGACAAAAAAAAAGTATAAAAGGAATTTTAAAATTATTTATATACCAATTATATTACGTATTACTACCAGAAAAATAAGCTTTTCTTTTTCAAGGTAAACGTTTGCAAAAAGGTTTACGGGATTATGGTTTTTTAACTAGCTGGCGAATGGAACGGATAAGTTATCCCCGGCAAGGATATACCTGAAATTAAAGTTAAATTTATCCTTTTTTTCTTAAAGCTAACTTTTAACGTTAAAAAAAAGTACGGATTTATTAATGGAAAAATCGTTACTTTTTTATAAAAATATAAAAAGTTACGAAAACTTATTTAATTTAGCCGATTCCCGGTTAACGTTTTTACCGATTACGCCTTTATTAAAAGAATTATTACTTATATATCCCTAATTATTATAAACCTTAATAAGGTTAACCTTAAATTAGCTAATATTGTTAATTACTTGTTATAATTTTAACTAAAAATATATTATATCCCGGGAAAGTTTAATATAATATTAAATATATTATTCCGTTTATTTATAGTAATATTAAATTAAAAGGCGGTTAAACGGGACGAATTTAATAAGTTAAATAATATTTAAGACGATATTAATATATAATATTACTTAATAAAAGAAAATATTATTTTTCAGGTTACTTTTATATTAAATAACGGGTTTAAAACTTATATTATTAAAAGATACGTTACGGATTACCAGTACAAATACGTATACGAATTACTGCAAAAAATAAAGGTAAATAAACGTTAAAAATAGCGATACCGGTTATTTAAGTTATAAAATAACTTTTTTTATTATATTAGGCTTAACGGTTAAAAAAGGTTATATATTTTTTATACTTATATTAAAGATATGTCGGAGGTAACGTTTAAAAATACCTTTTAAATATTATTAAAATACGATATCTTAAATAATTTATATATTATTTCGTATAAGGTTAACAAAAAACGTTATTAATACCGGGTAAAATACGGTATTTAATAAAGGATTAGGTAATTATAACGTTAAAAATATTACAATTTTATAATTACGGATTTTTTATTAAAATTATTAGTAATAAAAATCCGAAATTCATTTCCGACTTATAAAAGGAAATCTTTAACGTTTTAAAAGTTAAACTGCTTTTCTTTATAATATAATATTCGTAAACCGATAAATTATCGGAACGAAAAAATTAAACCGTAAAAATCGTTATACGTTTTTATATATTTATTAACCTTAACGTTTTATAGATAAATATAATACCCGCCTTATAATATTACCTAAATAATTTTTTAACGATTACCGTAAAACGGTTACCAAACGAACTAATATTTGGTTTTTAATTTAGGTTTACCGTAAATATATTAAACGAAAAAAAAAGGATAATAATTTTAAATAATATAATAGATATCGTAAAAAAAATTACGTCCGAGAAGTTACCTTAATAGCCGATATCGCCAATATGTTCGTTAAAGAAAGATACGATAATTAATACATCTTGATAAAATTTTAAAAAAAAAAATTTACCTTTAACTTTATTAAAAATATTACCTACCAAATTAACTTAAACGGAAATAATCCTTTACCCGAACGGGGCTGTTTAAGATTTTTAAATAAATAAAAAAATAAATTTATAAGTTAAATTTCCTTAACAGTTAAAAAATTTACTTTATTATTTCGGTAACGCAGCTATATAAACTAAAGCAAAGTAAAAACCCGTTCGAAAAGGAAATACCTATACTTAGCCTCGTAACCGTTAAATCCGTTAATATAAAAAAAACCTATCTATTAAGTATCTCGTCAAATAAATAAACTATATAACGAAGGATAATAAGTGGTATTCCAAGGAGAACTTTTTTATTACTATAGACGAAACGATTACTAAATATAAAATTAAATACCCGATTAACTAATTAACAAAATACCGGAAAAAAAGATTTAATCCGCCTTAATAATACCAAGGTAATAAATAACAAATATACCGTAATATTTTTTATTTAATAAAAAAAGGAAAAACGCAATAAAAAATAATAATATACGGTTATTATATATTCGTTACGATTTTCTTTATAATTACTACATATTTTTACATAATATTTTATATATTTCTTTATTTTAATTATATATTTCCTTATATTAACTATCCTTTTTATTTTTTAACAATATAATTATATATTATATATACCTTTATATTAATTTTAAAATAACCCTTAACTAAATTTAAATAATACTTTTTAACTAATATATCGCTTAATTACCTTTTTTCTTAAAAAATTTTACGTTATTAAAAAAAGTACAAATTACTATTAACGATAAATTTATTTATATAAAAAACCCCCTTTAAAAAAATTTCCTACTTTTTTTCCTTTTTTTTTTATTACCGTTTTTACGAAAATTACATATAAATCGGTAATCCCCTATAATTTTTTACGTATCCCTAATTACCCTTAACGAAAAATCTGCATAATTTATTACCTTAAGGCGATTAAGCCGGTAAAAATTTCGTAATAACGAATAAAGATACCATTATTAATACCCCTCCGGCCTTTAAGTCTATTAGCGACAATAAAAACGTATAAAATACCTAATCTAAAGAACCCATGTTTATAAAGAATAATTTAATTATTACGGCTACGGATAACTAATTTAACGATAACGTTAACGACAAACAAGACGTTACGGATTTTTCGTTAGGGTTTTCTTATATTAATTTAAATAATATATTATCTACAAAAGTAATTAAGGAATATTAAATTTGCGTTTAAGGTTTTACAGAAAATGTTAAAATATTTACGTTATTTTTCTTACTTTAAGGACGATCGCTTAATTTAACTTAACGCTTTAAATTTATTACCGTACGTTATATAATTTCTTTTCGTACGTAAAAAGGCGACCTATTAAGGATTTCATAGTTTAAACTTATATAACCTAATTCTCGGATATATAGGATGATAACTTTCTTATAATTCTGATAATATACGATTAATTAAACTTACAATATTATATAGTTATACGTATTTAATATATAACTATTCGTAATACGTAACGGAACCCAAGTTATCCATTAATATTTCTTGCCATTTCTACGTCAACTATCTTAACTCCTACGCAATCCCTAACATGCAAGGTAAAATGCTATTGTAGTATTTAACTATGTATATACATATAACTGATCCGTTTATTATATATATATACATAAATGGTTTTATATAAACGTAACCGGGAAATACCTTTTTAAAAACTATCCCTTTTTAGCCAAAGGCCGGAAAAACGTAATACGGGTTATATAATACGGTAACTAACGATAAGATATACCCGATTAATTAATTAATTTCTAACGCCCCTAATCGTAATTAATTTTAAAGCCCCCAGCCACCTCTTAATTATCGCCGATACGGTGGCGGAGCCGAAGCCCTAATTAATTTAGCTCCTTTAGGCTGGCGTTACCTAAAGAAACGGTAGCCCAAGCTGGATCTGAACCAGTTATCTTTTAAGATTAATCGAAACAGGGTGCCCAAACTTATTGCAATTAAAAGAGACCATACCCAGGCTTGCGACTACTAAGCTATTAGGCGTTTAATATAATTTAAAATAATATCTTTTTTAATAAGTATTTTATAATCTTATTATATTCGAGTAATTTATAATTTATTCGTTTTTTAAATAACCTTTTAAACTTATAATATTTATAAGGTATTATTATAGTAAAGTTCGAAACTTTAACTTTTTTTATTAAGTAATACCTTTTTTTTTTCCGTTTAAAGGCGTAAATTATTTATTTTAAATAACTTTTTAATTTCGCTTATTAATATTAATATTAATATATTATAACTATAGCATTTTTAAAATAATATTATATTTTAAAATGTTTATTATATTTAAGATAACTTATTTTAAATATTCTTAAATATATATTTAAAATTTATTAGTTTTTTTTAAAAACTTAGTTATTTTCGTAAATAAATATATTTCTATTAATTATACGTAATTTATAATATTTTAACTTATACTTTTAAAAAACTTGGTATTTTTCTATTATTACGGGAAAAATAAAGTTTTCTTTTACTTTTAAATTAATTATAGCCTTAAAAAAAGATCTTAATTTAATTACGTATTTTTTTCATTATTTTATATAAGGTTTTATAAATAAGAGCTTTTTAATACCTTGATTTTAAAGCCCTTTATATTTTTTAATTTTTAATATTATCCGGCTTAAACGAATTTTTATTTACGAACTTTTTTAACGATATACTTAATGTATTAATTATTTTTATACCGGAACCAGGTTTCTTTATTATATTTAAGCAAGGTAAAGTACTATTAAGGTATCTAGCTAGTTATATATAAAAAACTGATTTATTTACTAAATACATATATAAAGGATTATACGATATAACCAGGAAGTACCCCCGTAAAAATTGTTTTTTTTTAACTAAGGGCCGGAAAAATATAATGCGGGTTATGTAATATACGGTAACTAACAATAAGATATACCCGATTAATTAATTAGTTTTTAATATCCCTAATCATAATTAATTTTTAGCCACCCTTTAATTATTACTAATACGGTAACGGAACCGAAGCCCTAATTAGTTTAGCTCTTTTTAGGTTGGCGTTACCTAATAAAACGGTAGCTTAAGTTAAATTTAAACCAGTTGTCTTTTAAAATTAACCGAAATAAGGTGTCTAAGCCTGTCGCAATTAAAAGAGATATCTAGGTTTGCAACTACTGAGCTATTAGGCCCTTTATTATATTTACATTCGGAAATAACTATTTTTACCTAATTCGCTTTTAGGTTTTATATTCCGCGAATTATAAAATTATTAAAGTAAATTTTTAAATAAATTAATTTTATATTTAAAAATTTATATTAAATAAAAAATGTCGAAAAGTAATATAAATATACTTATTATATAACTTTTTAACTTTGCTTTAACTTAGAATATAAGTAATAAAATTTAAAATATTTTAATTATTATAAAGTTTTAATTTATCGGCATTTATCGTTTAGTATAATAAGTATTTCCTTTTTTTAATCCGGGCTAAAAAAAAAATAATTTTAAAATAAACGAAATAATCGTTAAAGTAATAGGCCGAAAAATATAATAAATTATAAGAATTCATCTGTAATTATTTTAACTATAATTTATATTCCGGAATTTCGTAAAATTTCGGGGATAATTATCCGTAATTACTAAGGTTTAATCGAAATTAACCATTTTCGTAAGATATTTAACATCTTTATACGTTAAAATAACAAAGGTAATTTAACATTATAATTATCTTAAAGGCCGTTTATCTTAAATAATATTTATAAATTTTAACTTTAAAAATCTAATAAATAAGATAATTTTTATACTTTAAGATATCGTTTTAAATTTAAGTAGTTATGGCGATAATAAATTCTGGCTAGAAAAAAATCGAGCCCATTTTTTTCTCTTTTTTTTTTACCTTATTACTGTCGATTTAAATTAAAGTGTCGCGCCCTATAAGTTGGCTTAATAACACACACCTTTTTTGCGACCTATTCGCTTAATAACATATCAAGTTATATATTAATATTTATATGTATATAATAAGTATAAGTTTATATTATATATTAAAATAATCCCCTTAACGAAAGTTATATTATCGAATTAATTATATATTCGTAACCTTTATACGCGTTAAGTTACTAATAAAAACGTTAAAAAAAGAGTGAAAATACTAATCGAAGTGGCAATAAGGCTGGCAAGGGCTGGCAACAAGCTGGAACAGCTGCAACGGGCTGCAAATTATTGCCAAGAACTTAAAATCGTTGCAAATTTTAAATCAAAATAAAACTGTCAAATATAACAAACTTCCAAGCCGTATATCTTAACGCGTATAAAGGCTACTAACTTGCAATTAAGACGAAAGTATAGCCCTCGTTAAGGGCTACATTTTAATGCCGTATACGCCTTTATAGCTGCTATATTAACGTTTAAATATATCTTAGTAATAAACTATATTATAAATTATATATATATATTTAGGTATATTAAAACGTATTTAACAGTTATAACGCCGTATACAGTATCAAAACGTGAGGCTACCGCGTCGCCGCGGCAAGCACAATATGCCCTCGTTTTAATAGCGTCACAATTGCAATTGTGATTCTGAGCTTTCCTAGGCTTCTTTAGCC
>QJNZ01001022.1:0-30113 GCA_004155055.1 Monosporascus sp. CRB-8-3 | reverse complement strand
TGTCGGCAATTGGTGCTTTCAGGTGCCCACGGCTGGTGCGTCTAGGCTGCAGATGCTGCCTAGGACAGCCTTTGTCCAGGAACCATCCTTTGTACAGCCAAACGTGTATGTAAGGGCGATCGCCCCCAGACTTCTTCAGTCTTTCCTAGAATAACCAATGCGCACTTTGCCAGATTCCTGCATTTGATCACTGTGACTGCTGACATAAGGTTTATTAATTTTATAATTTATTTTTATCGTATTATCGAGAGGATTTTTATTAATTTAATGCCCGAAATAATTCGATTATTCGTAAATAACCTTAGAATTAAAGGACCGAAAATGCGGTATAATAAGGTTAAAATCTTTTTTGGGATTAGGAAATTTGTTTTTAAGTATATCGTTAATATTAATAAAATACGTTTAAATTACGAATTATCCGGCATTACGATTAATATGTAAAAGTTTTAATAGTATTAAAAGATAGCCGTTATAATTGGATTTTTTTGCGGAATAAATAATTATCGATCCGATAATATTAAAATGGTGAAAATTCTAAAGATCGGACCGTATAAAAATATTACGGAGGTCAAAACTTTTTTAAAGATTACTATTTATTATCGGATTTTTATTAAGTATTATATTATAATGGTTAATTTGTTAATACGGTTATTACGGAAAAACGTGCCGTTTATCTGGGCTTACGATTAGGATTTTGTTATAAAGATTTTAAAAAAAGTGTTTATAATAGTTCCGATCTTAATTATATTAGATTATGGTTGCGACGTAGGGTTAATTATTATAAAGACCGATTTTTGCAAAGGAAAGTTTGGAAATATTTTAAGTTAGTTAATTAATAAAATCGAATATTCCGTACGTTTTAAAAGTGGTACCTAGAAACGAGCCGAATTAAATTATAATACCGGCAAATTAAAGTATTAAATTATTTTTAAAATTTTAAAGCGATTTCGAAATTATATTTATAAAGTCCGATTTAAGTTAGAAATTAACGTTAAGGTTTTAGTAATTTAAATTAATAATTTGTTAAGTTTTTTACCTGGAGTTTTATTTATTCGATAAATCGTTTAAATAAAGTTATTCGATTCTAAGATTAAGTATATCCTTAGTAAAAAAATTATAATTGCGGATGGTTTATTTAAGATTTTATTTAAGCCTTTTAACGTGTTTAACGATTAATAGGAGGGAAAAATCGATAATTTTATTAATATTTAACTAAATATTATTCGGTTTAATTTAATTATAACCGGGACAGATTTTAGATTTTATGAATTTGTTTAAAAATAAATATTTTTTATCGAAAATTAGTTTGAAACGTTATAAAAGTATACGAAGTTTTTAACGATATTAAAATTTCTTAATCGATTTAATATTATTATAATGAAAAAAAGGACGGTTTTTAAAAATAAGGTTTTAAAGTATTTTATTTAAGACGGTATTTTTTAGCGTAAAGTAAACAAATATTATGGTAATTGTAGGGTTGTCGATACCGAGTAAAAACGTCAATTAGTAATTAGATAATATTATAAGGCGTCCGGATATAAAGGTAAAGATTCGACTTATCGCCGTATAGTAATTTTTTATTATTGGTAAGGTATATATAGGTATATTCGGAAGGCGATATTTACGTACTTTAAATGTTAAAAAATAATTAATTAACTTTTCGAAAAAAGTTAGGATTTTTTATAGCTTATCGATATAGCAGTTATTTAAATAATCGATATTTACTTTATGCCCGATAATAATAATTATAAGATTATTATTAAAATTAGGTGCGAAATATTTAATTATTTAAAGGTTAGGGTTTTGTAATTAGTAATGTTAATAGCGATTAGAAGATTTTTAAAGAATTATATTTTTTATTAATATGGTATTTTAATTAAGGTTAAGATAGATAATAGCTTTAAAAATAAGGGCGAGTATATTAAAGTTTATATTATGTTAGGTATCGAATAAAAAAAAGGCGTTATTTACGTTATTTAATATTAAGAATTAATCGAAAAAAGATATATATCGATTATTAAAATTTTAATAAAAGCGATAAATAATATTAATAAAAAATAAATTAAGTTTTTATTTAAAATAGTTTTTACGGATAATATTATTATAATAAGTTATAACTTAAATTCTTATAAATTGCTGTATAAATAAAAAACCTTTTAACCGATCGAAACGGTACTGCTAATATAGAAAATTATAACTTAGGACCTGAATACCCCGAAAAAAGATTTAATTTTATAATGGATTCGATTTTTAAAAAGGAAAGTAAAAAATGTAATTAAAATTGTTTAGTTTATTAACAAATAGAGACGTAAAACGGTTAAATTCGTTAATTTTAAAGATTATAATAAGATAAGGGATAAATTTTTAGAAATGGATAACTTAATATTTTTATATGATATGCTGCGATATATAAATACATTAAGGAATATAAAGTTTAAATATTAGTATATTAAACCGTATTTAATTAATGAAATTATTAGTTAAAGTATTTACCGATTAAAGGAAATTAATAGGACGTTATTACGGGGAAATTTTCCTATTAATAGATTAAAATAATTTGTAAGACGTAAAAAAAGATATTGGGAATTAATTAATTTAGAGGAGGATAATTGGATAAAACCGTTACTTAATTAATTAAGAAAAACGGAAAAAAGTATAGTTACGAAAAATGTTAAATTATTTAAAAATTAATAATTTAAAGTTTTAAAACCTATAAAAACGAATATTAAGGTATAAATCCCAAGTAATTAATTAGAAGGTTACGTTATCGTAAATAACGAGAACATAAATGGAAACGATTAATTAGTTAGAAAAAGGAGATTAATGCGTTTAATTACGAAAAATTAGAATATAGGAATATTATTTCCGAGCAATTTTATTATTTTATTAAGATACGAAAACTTTATTAATAGCTAAAGGATTTTCTTTTAATTAATTAAGGAGTTATATAAATAGGATCGGTAATATGATTTTCGAATAATGCTTAAAGTTGGTCCTTATTAATTTTTTAAAATGCCGGATAGTTATTATTGTTTAAGTTCTTAACGATTTGCGGCTTTTTTTAAAAGATTAGCTTTAAAAGCCTTAAACTGATTATCTTTAAATATATACATATAACCCTTAATAGATTTAATATAATTACCGTAAAAATTCTTAACGAAATTTGGGATGGATCGATAATTAAAAAAGGGAAATATACCGGCTTAATCGGGATTTTTTAAATTATAATATCGTTTTTTACATAACCTATAAGGTATTAGATTAAGTATTTTAAATATTTAAATAAACAACTTAGTAACGTACCGAAAACCTTTAATTAATTGTGATATAAATTGATTTACGGGTTTTTACGATTAATCTCGACGAAAATGGTATTTATTTTAAGTTTATTTTTAAAAATAAGTATTTTAGTAATCGGAAATTAAGTATTAGCTATTTTTTAGAAATTCGGATTAATAATTCGTTATTTTAAATATCGATTTTTTATGAGGCCGAGGAGAAGAGTGATTAATATAACTTTTAATAGCTGCGATTAATTAATATAATATTATTATATAAGCCGAAAAGGAATTTATTTCGAAATATTTAAAAATGATATAAGTTATTATAATAGATTTATCTTAATGTTTAAGTAATTTATCGGTTTCGTTAAGTTTTATACGAAAAAGAGTTAAAAGTTTTGAGCTTGTATAAAGCTTAGATAACCGATTAATAATGCGAAAAATACGGCTTGTAAATGTTAATAATGGAGTAAATATAAATAATAAAATATTTTCAAAATTAGGACCAGGTATTATAAATATTAATGGATAAATATTAAATTGCTTTACGGTATTAATAATGGGTGCCGGATTTTTTAGATCGATTTTATAATATTAAAGATAAAAAAATAAAGTTTAAATAATTAAAAGTTATTTATAATTAAGGTTTTAAAGGGTATTCTTTTATTATTAAAGGTTATATTACGGTACCGATATTAGAAAAAAGAAATTAGGTTATAAATAAGTACTTAACGGTATATAAAATTTTAAGGTTTGCGGGTATTATTAGGGTTATATGGAGGTTTAGTGTTCCGATTAGGCTTTAAGGTTTTATTAATATAACGAATAACAGGTTTGGCGAAAATAGAAAGATTTAATATAAAGAGTTTTTCTTTACGACAAGCAGATATAACGTTAAATTTTTAGAAATTGCGATTAAGCCTGGTAATAAAATCGGTTTTATCTTAAGCGTATTTACATTTTATGGACGAATATTTTAACGATTTAATTAATTGCTTTAAATTATTATTTATGCAGAAACTTTAAGCTTTAAGTAAATTTAACGGTTAGTAAGAATTTATATTAAAGATAATTAGTTAAGTAGATATATATATATATACGTATAAATATTAAAAAAGAAAAATCGGAAAAAGAAGTTAGTATTAAAAAAAGTTGTAAAAAAAATATAGGAACGAAAAAAGGTACATATATATACCTGATTATACGAGTTATAACAGTTAATTATACCTTTTTATACAATTTTACATAAAATTTTCTGGGATTTTTTTGGCGTATATAATTTTAATTAAAAAAAGTTTATACGGGTTTTGTAATTTTCTAGTTAGTTACGTTTTTCTTTTAATTTTATTTTTCGGTATCTTCTATTTATATATAATTTAAGTACTTATTAATTATATTTTTAGCTTTTATATATTTCTATATTTCTATATAACTTTTATTTACAGATATTTATTTGTATTTATCATATAAGTATATGTACCGTTTAATTAATTTAATACCGTTTATTATGGCATTTTTATTTAAGAAATATTTCATAAAATTTGCTTATTATATTTCTAAATCTAAAGTTAAAAAAATTAATTAAATTCGATTAGGTAATTTTTTTAAAAAATGAACGTCCTTATTTTTGATATTATTAACATAAAAAGAATAATTAAAAATTTATATTATAAATCTTACTAATTTACATCTTTTTTAGGATGTATTTTATTTACGATTTAATCGGTTCCTTTTTATTACTTTTTTCGATATCAAAAGAATTAAATTTTAGAAATTATTAAAAGTACTTTTTAAGTTCGAAAATACAGCTAAACTTTAGTATAATATTGTTATGACACCTTTCTGAAAGATCTTTATGCTTTTAAATAATAAAAAATATTTCCGATTAAAGAATATTATTAACTTAATATATTTTATTGCTTTTGGTTTTATTAAGGATAAATTGGTATATATCCCTAAAGCTAGTTATTTTATTATTTATTAATATTAAATTCCGATGGACGAAAAATTAAAGACTGTAATTTGGGTATTTATTTTAAATTTTATTTGGACCATAATATATAATATTATTCAAGTCGACGAAAATAACACTTATAGTTACTAGGTAAATATTTTATATATCCGATTAAAACGTTTCCTGGTATTATTTAATATTATTTTTAAAAAAAACTTAGTTAAAAAAATATTACGATTTTATTATAACGGATAAAAACAAATTCATTTTAATAATTTATTAATCCGTATTATAAAAGCTAGAGTTTCAATATAAATTAAAAAATAGATTTATAATGTTTAAACTATTTATTTTTTTATTTTATCGTTAAAAATTTACCGTAATAAAGAATAAAAGAAAAAGAATTATAAAACGAAATAAATATAATTAATAAATTTATTACGGTAATTAGAAAATATATGGGTTATATTTACCAGCAGGAGATAAGAAAGTATCTAGGTATTATTAGCCGGATAAACGTTTATTGCTTATTTCGGAAAAGTTCGAATTATTTTTAGTACGTTTTTTATTTTTATATGTTTTTTATATTTCCGTTAAGTAGATATATTTTTTTTCCGATAAATTTCGATTACGATAACCTTTATTTATGACCTGTTATAATTTTAAGGTTAAATACGTATTACGTTTGTTTTTTGGTAATTAACGTGCTAAGGTTATATTACGAAAGGAATATATAACGTTATATAAATAAATGGGAGATACTTATATGAACGTTAGAAAATAACCGGAACTTTATTTTGTTTAAAAATAATCTGGTTAAAAGAAATATAAGAAGGTGATTAATGGTAATCTTTTTAAGGATAAGGCGTAGAAGGATAAAAAGAGAGCTAAGTAGAGGGACGAATTGGCGAAACGAAATGAACGAAATCTTAAGTTAAAAATGTTAGAATTTAAACCGCGGAGGGGAATTCAAATTAATTAATAAGTTTTTATATATTTATAGCGTTAGGAAGGTATTGGCGTTAAGTTGTTATTTGTTTTTTACGATAACTTAAGGACGAATTTTATTGTAAGAAAAAAGGGGTAAAATAGTACAGGGTTTACGAATTTAGCTTTATGTTAGTTAATTAGTCCTATTTAGTTTTAAGGGTATTTCTAGGAGCTTTTTTCCTTCGGGCGTAACCTCGTTATTATTTATCATCGTCGATAATCTTTTTCCACTGTCTTAATACCGATTAATACAGATTTGCGTTATTTTTTATATTTGCTCTAATTATACGCTCGCCCGTAACCGTCTTTTTAGATGCCTACTGATCAGGACTAAGTCTCCCCGACCCAATTCATTATCTTTTACGTAAACTATAAAAAAGCCTTATTTAACTTTCGATTAATTAAAAAGTTAGGAACTACCCTAGATACTAGACCGCTAAATATATAATACGATAATTAACAGATTATACGGCTTAGTAACGCTAACGTCGCTTTATTATAAACAAAGCTGCAGTACGTAGATATATATAATTACTAGTTACAAAAAGCCGTAAAAAGGGATTTAATTAAAATAAATTATACGTTTAAAGGCGATATACTAGCTAATGAATTAAAAAAAGCCCTATTACGCGAATTATTTAGGTATTTTAAAAAACAGTTAAAACTGGTAAATATTACGGACGCTTTTAAACGGCGAAGAAATACCTTATAAGTAATTTTAAAGTAGGAATTAACTAATTAAAAGGATTTAATCGCAAGAAAAAAAGTTAAATACAAAGCTCTAACTTTAAGAAATAATAATACATAACGATTAACGCCATAAATGCTTCAAGGCGTTAAAGGGATGTGTCAGTTAGCAGGGGGTGCTAAAAGCGCCCCATATACGAAAGGGCTCCTTCTAATTGGAAAATATATGTTCCGTTACTAAGCTACACAAAAGCTGTACGCGTATAAGAAACATACGCAGATTAGCCTAATACAACAACACAACTAATGTCCCCTATATCTGACAGGAGTAGTACGCCAAGCTGGTTAAATCCGGCAAGGTGTACGATAGCAGGTTTCTGATTAATACCTAACGAAAGTATTACAAAAGGCTAAAATAACCTTCGAAGTTAGTAAAAAGGCTAAACGAATAAATCGTAAGATAATAAGAGATTATACATTAAGAATAACGATATAGTATTCTAAAAACGAAAACGACGATCGTATAGGTTAATAACTTATATATAACACTGGCCCCTATTATCGAGACTTAGATAACCACTTTCCAGACAATAAAAAAAGCCGAAATCGATAACGATATAATTAATTATGAAAAAATAATAGTTAACTTTTTAAACTACTGGAATATAACCTATTTACAACTTATATCGAGGAACGTTAAGGTAATGTTTTTAAGTTTTTACGAGATATTTACTAATCTTTCTAATTAAAATGATTTTTTTAAAAATATTAATTTTTAATAATAAAGAAAAACTTTAAAATATGAATTAAAAGAAATTAACCGTAAAGTTTTTATTCTGATTAAAATAATAATAAACGAGAATAGTAAAAATCGGATATATAAGGAATTTATTATAAAGGGTATTTAAGCTTTTACTATTAATTTTCCTAATATTATTAGGTATTCTTTAATAAAACCCCTGTAAATTTTACTTTAAAGATTAAAAAATAATATATATTTAAAGCCGAATTTTTTCCGATAAATCTTTTTAAAGAAAATTAACCGTTAATTGAAAAGGGAAAAAAAGAAATAATTATTTAAAAAATGAATTAACATTTAAAAGAAATAAAACAAATTTTAATGTATTTTCTAAATTTTAATTAACCTAATATAATAAATACCGTATTTTACTTTTTAAAAAAATCGTTTATTTGAGATTTTAAAATTTGATATAAATATTTTTAACTTTATTAATAAACTTTTAAATTATAAAATTATAACCGTATTACTTTAAAACCTTAACGACTTAAAAACGTTACGTTAATACGACGTAATCTATTACGAAAATATGGAATATAATCTAGTTTTTTACAGATAGTTTCAAAAAATATATTAATAAAATAATCGGAAAATTAACCACCTTATTCGGAATAACTGTAATTATATAATTATAATATTAATAAACAAATTCGATTATTTCGTTATCGAAAATATTAATACCATAATTATTTATATAATTTTTATAATTTATAAATAAAACGTTAACTTATTTATAACAAAATTACTACGAACCGATATTAATATTATATAATACCTAAATTTAAAATAGTTAAAACCAAAAATAATCGTTTAATTTTAGTTTTACACAAAAAAATTCTACTTAAAACCTTGATAATAATTAAAAAGTTAAGTTTTTCATAAGGTTAAAACAAAAAACAAATATATTACAAACTTAAAAATGTAATTTCACTATTAAATCAAAAATAACAAAATTAATTTTATAAATTTCGAAAAGAAATGTTAAAAAATATAAATATATTATATTCGTTACAGACGGATATTTAGGCTTCATTTAAAACATTTACTTTAAACACAGAAAATATAATATATTAATTATAACGTTTAAAAACCTTGTATAAGTAATCTATTATAGTAACGAAATTTTAAAAAATATTTTAATTATATTTTTTTATTAAATTTAAACTTTGTATATTATATAGCTATAATTGAAACGGACATATAAAACGTTTGAAAAGTATAATTAAAGAAATAATAATTACGATATATAGTAAAGATAAATTATTTTCTTATGTAATTATATATATTTTTAAAGCAGTATTATATTTGTATAATTGTAGCTTTTAATATTTATTTAACTGATAACAATAGCGTTATAATATTTAATAAGAAATTATAATAAACTTATTAACGAATATATAGTTATATAATTTACGTTTCCAGGAGATTCCCCTTGCCGAACCAGCCAGAGGGCATAAGGTTTATCAGGGTCGAAGCTTGTCGGCATTGCGCGACAGTCGGCTTCGGGATAAGGCTTTTCGTGACCAAGGCGTACAATTTATTATTACCATAAAAACTATTAATAGTTGCCGTGTTCGAAAATACCAGGTAAAGTATCTATCGTGTTAATTATTGGTATAATTACTTCGTATCTTTGGCTTAGCCTGAATAATACGGCTTGAACCTAATAACCTTGCATATAATTTACGTTATAATTATTACAGTTATAAATAAAAAAAAAATTTAAAAGGTAAATTTTAAAACGTAAATTGATTTTTTAATTAGTTAGTGATTTACGAATATTTACGAAGTTTATAACCCGTTAATTAATAAAGTTATTATTATTCGAAATATATCGTTTTACGACAGTAATTTTTTTTTAAATAATATTAAAAGTTTACAATCAATGTTATTTACGTTACGGAAAACGCATTATAAAATTTATTTTAATAAATAAAACTACTTTAATAACTTTAAACTTATTTAAATCTATATATTTAAATTGAAAATAAAAATTAAAACTAAATAATTTAATTATTAATTAAATACAATATTATATAACCTTTTATTAATCTTTATTTTTCAGATTTTCTTAATTTTATAAAGATTTTTCTTAAAGAGATTTCGTTAATATATTAAACCCTTACAGCCACTTCTTAACGGAAAGCCCTACTTACAACTACGCCGTAGGCGCAGTTATAACGTTAAAAATAAGGCCTGGTCTCGATAAGGTAAGGAACTCGCAGGAACTCTCGGGAAAATACCGGGACTGTACCGTTAAATAAAAATTATTAGGAAGTGACAAAGGAGTAGTAGTTTAAGAAATAATATAAAATATAAGTACGGTATAATAAATTAATTATAATATATAGCGATATTAAACACATTTAAATACTAGCGCTAAATTTTTAAAAATCGCAATATATAGTTTTCTTATAAGTACGCCTATAAAATCCGGTTTTATCGTAAATTTCTTTTTATTATTTTTTTAAAAACTTTTATATATCGATTACTTTTTACTTTTTATCGTTCTGATAATTTATTATTATTTATTATTATAAAAGCTTATATACTCTTTATTAGTAATTATCTTTTCTTTTTATAAATATTTAACTTTTATTTTCTTATATTTATTAAATATTTAATATACTTTATATAAAAAAACATTTTCTTATAAAAGTATAATATTTTTAAGGGAAAATTTAATTAGTTTTATTATATTTATTATTAAATTATATTAGTAATATTTTAAATATTATTTTATAAAGTTATATTAAATATATTTTAACATATTTTCGTAAATAAAATCAATTATAAAAGTATAAATGTAATTAAAGGCCTAATAGCTCAGTGGTCGCAAGCCTGGGTGTCTTTTTTAATTGCGACAAACTTAACCACTTTGTTTCGGTTAATCTTAACAGATAACTGGTTTAAATCCAGCTTGGGCCACCGTTTTTTTAAGTGGCGCCAGCCTAGAGGAGCTGACCAATTGGGGCTTCGGCTCCGTTACCGTATCGGCGATCAATTAGAGTGGTTGGGGGCTCTGGGAACTAATTGAATTAATCGTATACAACTATTTGTTTATTACCGTATATTAATAACTCGTATTACGATTTTTTATCCGGCCTACTAAGAGGTACGGTTTTTTCGGAGGTATTTTCCGGTCGCGTTTATGCAGAACTACCTATGTATATATGTAGTAAATAAATCAGCTGTATATATATATATAGCTAGATACCTTAATAGCACTTTACCTTGTAATAAATATAATTAGAAAAACGGTCGTTATAAGTATAATTAAAACTTTTAATGCGAAAAAAACCCTTCTTTACTTTATAAACTATAAATTAATATTACTAAGTTTCTAAGTTAAATTCGTAAGTTCTTATTTATTTATTTCTATAAAATATATTTTAACGTTTATAATTATATATTATAATTTCTTATATATTACCCTTTTATTATTACTTTTTACCTACATGTATACATTTAATAGTTAACTATCGAGGTCCGTGATTTTTTTTAAAGCTATTTTTATTGTTAGAATATTAAGAAAACTTTACTTAGCTTATTATTAATCGTTTAAAAAGTTATATTAGCGCAGTTATAACGTTTCGGGAATTAGGTTATACTTTATTACTAAAATAGTATTGAAATTTAAATTTTATTTTTCTTTACGAAAGTTTAAAAATAATTAATTTTATACTTAATTTATTTAATATTATACTTAAATTTGTAATCGTCTGTAATATTAGCGGTAGGAGTTATTATATACTCAGCCCTAGAATAAAAAGAAAAACATTAAAGAATATAACGAGACCCTTATATTGAGGCGAGGACAGTGTCGTTTGTCGTAATAGTTCTAAAAATGGCGGTGCGCCGGTGGCACTGGTCCAGGGGAGGCCATAGTACTTCTTAGCTGCGCGCAGGCTTCTCTTCTCTTATTCCCTCAAGCAGCCACTTTACGGGTAATTAAGCTGTTATTGCTGTTTTTCTCAGATCAGAGTGATTTTTATATGTCCTCGCAAAATTAAGACCAAAACTTACGGTGGGGTCTTATGTTCCCCATTAAAATATTCTACTAACCCAACTACACTCCTAACGCTCCACCTCCTTAACTGTGACGGCTAGGCTAGTTAATCAACTATTAAACCAAGTCGTACGGTTTATGTTAGTAATCGTATTACAGGATTTTAAATAACGAAGATAATTTAATTACCTTTAATAATGTTGAAAATGTTTTAAATAATTAAGTTATATTATAAATTAATATTATTTAAATTATAAAAAATAATAAATATATATATCCTTTACGAAAACCTAGAATTTTAATACATTTTATCGTTTTTTAAATTTACTTAAAGTTAAATTTACATAGATTTATTTGGATTTTAATTATTAGGGGAGATCTAAATTACGTAACCTTACGGTTGGTCCGACCGTCCCTGGTAGTTAAGCTTAGCCGGGTCGTAATACGATGTTTTCTTTTCTAGGATTTTTGTTTTTAAAGATTTTTTTCTCCTGGTAAATTTATTATTTATTATAGGTAGCCGCGTTGTTAGTTGTAAATTTCGTAACCGTTTTAATTAAAAGGAAAGTTTTAAGTTTTTAACTTCTTATTTATTAAATTTAATTTTAAAATAATGGCGTGTACGCCATATTTCGAAAAAGAGACGAAATGTTAAATAATAATAAAAATTCGTCGTTATAGTAAATACGTTAAATAGCGTCGTCGTTGCGATAGGTCCGGCGTCCTTATTAATTTTTTTCGGCGTATTAGGAAAAAAAAAATCCGTTTGGACCGTAAAATAGCCGTTACGGAAAACATTTTATTATACTTTTAACAGGAGTTAAAGGAAGACCTTATACGCAAATAACGTGATATTGACGAGACCATTAGTTATCTGCTCCGTTTACGTCGTTAGAAAAAAGTTTTTTACGTTTAAAAGGTAAAAATTATTAATTACGAGTTTTAATTTATAAACGATTTAGAAAAGCAAAAGTAATAAAAGTAGATAAATACGTTAATTATTACTTAGGCCTTTAATTTAGATAATTAGTTTATTTCCGAGATAACCGATTAGCCGTCTTTGGATAGCGTAAACTGGAGTATTTTTAACCCTAGCGGTTCCGGCGTTATTAATTAAAAAATTTTATAAGGCGTGGGGCGTTAATAAAGTTTTTAGCCGGTTTTCAGCTATTTTCGGAGTTTAGGTAATTCCTTTACTTAATTAGATATTAGGTAAATCCTATTTTTTTTTCGTATATCGAAAATTTTTTCCGCTTTATAAATTAATATAGGTTTTTTTTTCGTAATCGGTATTAATTTTAATTATATCCGTTATTAACTTAAGTAAAGAAATATAAAAGATTAAATAAAGTTTAATTTTAGGTCGTAATTTTAATTAAGAAATCTTTTTTAAGATTTTGTTAGTGAATTTATACAGGCCGATATATTTGAAATTAAGTTTTTAATTTAAACATTTAGTTTTATTATTTTTAATAGTTATATAAATTATTTTTCTTTTCGAAATAACTTATTTTTATTCTTTTTTAATTATAATATCTATTTATTTATTTGCGTATAAATTAAAGTTTTGGTTTTATTTTTGAGTATAATTATTTAAATTAATTTAAGGTAAGAATTATTTTTTTTATAATTAATATAATATCTTAAAGATGTTTTTAATGTTAGGTTAATTTTTTCCGTTTATCTGTTTGTTTACAGTTTAAAAGTGTTTAATAATTTATGGTTTAAGCCGAATTATACCGTTAAATTTTGCCAGAATTTTAAAATAAAAGTTGTGCTTTTGTTTAAAATGATTTTTGATAGTAATCCGTATATGTTAAAAATTTGTCGGAAAAAGATATATATTATTTATTCGGCGTTGGTATTTTTGTTATAAAATAAAAAATAAAAAATTCTTATAAATCGGTTAACGATTACGAACATGTTATCGTAATATATATTTATAATTAAGTCTTTTTTTAAAAAATATCGTAATAAAATTAAACGTAATTAAGTTTTATAATTATTTAGTAATTAGTAATAACGGTAATTTTTCGTATAATTTATATTTAGTTTTTGTTTTAATATAGGTATTATATCGGTACATAATTTTTTATATAGTTGATTTTATTTTAAGAAAATAATATATCCGTTATAAACGTTTTAAAATTTTGTCAATCCTTAGATATCCGTATAATTAATGTTCTTATATTTTTGATGTTGCATATTTTTAGTGTTTTTTTGGTATATAAATTCTATTTATTTTTTAGTTTTCGGGTAAGTTATTATAGTATCCTTGTATTTTTTAATATATATCCGAAATAGATATTTTAATTATATTAATATATTATTGTTATAGATGTTTTTCTAGTATTTAATTAAAGATAGTCCGTTATATTTTTATTTTAAGAATTTTTAATTTTAATTGTTCGCGGAAAATATTTACTTTAGCATTTTTAAATTTTTTGTAATAGATAATAATATAATGGAACTTTAAGAGGAATTTTGCGTAAAGTCATTATCGTTCGATTAATTTTTTGGTAATTATAAAATAAGAAATATTTTTGTAATTTGAATATATTTTTATTTAATATTTATTTCCTTTTGTCAGGATTTGCGGCGCTAATGTGACTGTTATTGGTATTAAGATATGTGTATTATTTGGCTATTTTTAAAATGTATCTGTTCTAGGTGCAAAAAGCTTGTTAAAAAGATAGGTGCGCTAGATTTATTTAAGACGCGTTCGGGTAAGCGTTATACGGGTTAATTAACTTTATTATATGTTAACGTATAAAACCTTAATACGCCTTTTTACGTTGTATTTGTATTCGAAAATCTTAGGAAAAACTTTAATTAATACGTTTAAGAATTAAATTTTGATTTCTGTGCAGAAAACCGATAAAAAATTGATGAAAACTGATGGAAAAGTGATAAAAAATAATTTGCATAGTTCGGAATCGAACTTTTAACTTTTGCGTAGAAGTTAGGTTATACGTTGTATTAACTTATTGTATTAAGTGGCCAGTTTTTTTATTTTACCGGTCCGTTATAATTGTGCCGGGTTGTAAAACTTATTTTTTCCGAAACGTTTTAAATTAAGTTAGGTATTAGTATAGGAAAACGTTTTGTTATATTAATTTATTGCGTTATAGGTTTTATAGTTTTACAAATCGGATTTAGTTTTTAATGGTAATATTAGTAAATAATTAAAATTATTATTATTTTAGTTTTTTTTAAAAATAGTTATTAAATAAAGATTTTTTTCCGGTTAGTTAGGGGATATTAATTAGTTATAAGTTATATATACAATGTTAACGTTTTTAGGTAAAGATTAACGTAAAGGGTTATAAGTAAGTATAAATAGGTGATTTTATAAAAGGTTAAAATGTTAAAATTTACAGGTAAGCGGATATTTTTGGGTAATTATAAGAAGAATACCGTAATTATTGTTTTTAGTATTACGGAATTGGTTTTAGTAGGAGAACGTTTTTTTTCCCGTATAAAAGGAGTTTAACGCGATTATTTTGTTATTAATTGTTTTATTTAAACTTTAAGTATTTTTCAAAGGTTTTTAAAATTTAAGTTAATGATAAATTTATTATAGGTTGTTTTATTTAATGGTTTGGTAAATTTGTTACTAAAGTTTTTTACATTTTTAATATATTTGATTTTTATTTAGTTTTTTGGAATTTTTTAATATATATAGTGATATTTAACGTATACATTGCTTTTTTTTCGTGATATAAGGTTTTTTTTTAACCTTTTTTTTGTACCGTTATTATTATTAAAAATAATGTTAGGGCCTGTAAATATAAGGCTAGATTTTTCGAACAAAATTCGTACGTTTGTTATTTCGGTAGTTGCGGTATTTAATATTATATATATAATTTTTAAAATATATTTTGTAATAATTTGTTATCGTTTTAATATTTATATTACCGGGTTTCCTATTATAAATGAAATATACTTAATAATAAATTTAATTATATTAGGATTATTTATAAAATTTATATTCATTATTATAAATAATTTTAATTTGTTATAAACGTTATCAAAGTATTTTTCCCTTAGTTTCCGGTATTAAATAAATAATTTTAAAGTTTTTTTTAGATATTTTAAAAAATGGTTAACATTTTTTCGATATTTAAAAGACTGGTTATTTATAAATTACCTTTATATAAACGTTATAAACGTTATATTTAGTTTAGTTATATAATTAAAAAGGTTAAATTTGTTAATAAAATTAATATAATCGCAAATATTTTATTTATTAATTTTATTCTTATAATGTATTACGTAATTTAAACATTTTTTAATAAAAAAATTTAATTTTACCTTTATATTATTAATATTGTCGGCAGTTAGTGCTTTCAGATGCCCGCGGCTGGTACGTCTAGGCTGCAGATGCTGCCTAGGACAGCCTTTATCCAGGAACTATCCTTTGGACAGTTAAACGTATATATAAAGGCGATTACCCTTAGATTCTTTTAGTTTTTCCTAGAATAACGATACGTATTTTACTAAAATCCTGCATTTAATTACTGTAACTGTTAATATAATAGCATTTTTTAGTTAATTGGTATCCGTAATACGTTAAACGGAATAGTTATTTATAAATTAAATTAATAAAAAAGGTACGAAATTTACAAAGAAATCGTTTAATTAATTTAAAAAAGAGTAAACGGTTAACGATAGTAAACGAATAATTGGAGCGTATTTTAAGGTAATTCCTTACAGTCGAACAAAGTAACTTACCCGATAATAGTTTCGTCCTTATGCGGGATAGGAAGTATACGAATAACGATTTATTTCTTTTTCTTTTCGATTAGGAGGACTTTTAAGACGAAAAGTTTTATAGTAAAGGGGAAGAATAAAAGCTTACGATAGACGTAACGGCAGGAAAAAGACCTGCTTTCGAGATTTTTACGGAAAAAGCTTTATTGCCTTAGTAACGATAACTGAGAGATTAATATAAGACCCCTATATAAAAATAACAGCTTTAAATAAAATTAAATAAGCTTTATACGTCCTTGGATATTAATTTGAGTAAGATTAAGGAAGATGTTAGGGTACGAGAATATAAATATAGGTCGGTTAAGGATAAAATTAAAAATTTAAAGTTTTAATAAAAAAACGATATAATAAAGCGAATAAATAATATCGTAAAGTAATTGTTAGATATACCCCAGTTCGGGGGCGTGTTTTAATAAAAACCGCTTTAATTAAAAGCGACGTAAAGCTTACGAAATGTAAATATTTAAGGGGCGGGAAGTTTGTAGGAAGCTTTTATTACTATCGAGAGTAACGTAAAAGAAATTAACCTTTTAAGAGAAAACGAAACGAAGCCGAAAAGGTAGTTTATTGAAAAACCTAATCCCCCGAAAAAGGAAAAAAACGAAAAAAAGAAGTTATATAAAAAAAAAAGTATGGTACGTAGGGACCCTGACGATTCGGATAGGTCATTTTTAAATTCGTCTAGAGGTTTCCGAAGATAAAGAAACCGTTGCGATAGCTTCTTTAGCATCCCCAATAATTCCTTAAGCTTTAATAGCTTAAATAACTTTAATAAATTAGGCGTTCGCTTAAAGGAAAAAGAAAAAAATTCTAAAAAATCTAGTGATAATACAAAGTTACGTTAGAAGCGTTTTAACTTTTTACTGGACAAGGAGAACTATTTAACAGGCTGGGCTAATTAAAAATTTGGAATAACGTTTTAACTTTTACCCTTGAAAAGATTGGTTATAAAAAAGAAATAAAGCTGAAATAGCTTAATTAGTTATATTTCGCGAAGGCTATTATTAAAACGTATAAAAGGGCGTTTTTAAAGTTAATTACAGGTATTAAGAAAAAAACGAAGATGTTAAGGACCCTTAGAAAAACCTACGCAGTTATAGGTAAAGCTAAGCAAAGGTCCTTTTAAAAAAAGCTTAGCAAAATTATATATAACGGAAAAGACCCCGTATAATTTATTACGAAATTTTAAAAGCTATTACAAGAAGTTAAGGGTTATAGTATAAAGCTTGGATTAGAGGAATAAATTACTATGTTTCTCACTGCTATAAAAAAATCGCTCTAGCAATTAATGCAAAATAATTTAATTAATATTTAGATAAACTAGTTATTCCTTTTAGCAGCAAATTAACGACTTTAACAGCGAATTCCATAACCGCACCAATAAGAAAAAAAACGGGAAATCCCATAACGCTTAAAGAGGTAAAGGAAAAGAAAATAACAACAACTCCCGAAACAACAGGCCCGTATGGAATAAAAACGGAAAACCACTCTACTTTAACTATAACAAATACGGACACCTAACAAAAGATTACCCTAAACCGCAAAAGGAAAGAAACGGCAAAGGAAAAAAAAAAGTCTAACTAACGTCAGGGCAACAATAAACAGAATAATTAAAACAACAGCTTTTGCAACGCCTATAAGGGCAACAGGAACGAAAAACAATTTATCCCTAACGGCTTAAAAGATTTGTACCGATTAAACGGAAAAACCTTAAACGCTCGAATTAAAAACTAACAGCTTGAAAACCTTATACAATAATATAATAAAATAATTCAGGAAAAAGCTTAGGGAACTTTAGTAGCTAAGTACCTTAAAGCGCGGGAAGCTTTAGTGGTTAAACGTTTTAAAGCTTAGGTAACTGATCGCCTTAAACTATAGGAGGATAAACGGCTTAAAGGAATTATTATAAGAAACGCCATGCTTTTACATATTTATTCCTCCTATAAAAACGATTTAAATAAACTGTTTTAAGATTTAAAAGCGAACGTTAATATTACAAATAATATTAGTAATTTTAAGAAAAAGATTGTAATAAATATCAAATCCAGGGGAATCCAAATTATAACGGATAAAGAACCCGTAATTATTATTTTTATTAGCATTATTAAATAGCTTTTAAAAAAAGCCTAACGGAAAAAAAAATTACGGTTAAATATACGTTATATATTAATAACTTTTTACTGAAAATGTTCTCCGGCAAGATATTTTACAAAAAGGGAGGTTATTTAAATCGCAACGTTTTAATAAGCCTTAATAGGATTTAGTTATTAATAATTAACGGTTTTCGGAAAAGATTTTTCCTATAACTTTACGGGAAACCGGAATTTATTATTAAGGTTTCAAACTTAGCAAACGATAAAAACTGTTAATAAAGATTCGTATTAGGGAAGGTATCCGGTAAAAAAAACGGCGATAACTTAATGGATAATTTAAAACGCATACTTTCGAATGCCCCTAAAGACGGAAAAATCTTAATAACGGATAAAATTATTAAAAAAATTATCTGTTAATACCGTTACCTTTATTACCCCAGTACCGAACGACTAATATAAATTATCAAAAAGTCTACGGGGATAAATCTAAACCTTAACGATATAAAAAACATTTTTTATATAGCGTAAAATACAAGGAAAATACGGAAAATCTTATTTATAAACTTTTAAAAGTAAAGAAAGTATATAAGAAAAATTATTTAATACGACGTAAAATCAGTTAAACCTATTAATATCGAAAATAAAAATTATTTTAATCTTATTATAAACGACCTATCGCGTTATAAAAAATATTATTCGTTTAAAAATAAAAATAAAATTTAAAAAAACTTATACGTTTATATTATGCGAATTACAAAACGTTTGGAAATGTTACTACCGGATAAAAAAAACAAATGTAAAAAAGTACAAATTTTACGTTTTAACGGGGCCAGGAAATTCGGTATAATAATAATTAAAAACTTTTACTCCATAAAAGGTATCGAATTAATAGTTTCCAGCATATATAATCAATATTAAAACGGAATTATAAAACGAAAAATACAGTTTCTGCAAAACGAAATATATACGACCTTTATACAAATAAAAATCCTTATATACTTCTAAAACTTCGTAATAAAAATAACAACGTATATTATTAACAAAACAAATTAATCTACGGTAAAAGATATAATACCAATCGAATATTTTAAAAACGTATTCGAATTAAATTAATTATATAAACTTAATAACGGTTATTTCCGAATTTTCGGTAACAGGTATATAATCTTAATTAATAAAAATTATCGGATTAAATCAAAAAAGTTAATAACCCGTAACGCAAAAAAAATGCTATTAGGTTATTAAAAAACATATAACTATAAGGTATAGCTGTTAAAAAGTAATAAGTTACTTATAATACCGTATTTTACTATTTACGAAAACCTGGGAAAATTAAACAAACCTCTTAACCCTAAAAATATCATCCGATCATTTCCACAGCCCGTACAAAAACGTTTATGATACCGTTAAAAACAAAGCATAAAAATAAAAAATAAAAATAATAACGTCGTTTTAAAAAACGATACGAACCAAGAAACCAAGCAGGTTAAACGCAAAAAAGGACGCCCGAAAAAAATTATCCTTAAACTATATACCTTAAAGGCCTTAAATAAAACCCCAGAATTAATTCAAAAGCTAAAATTAGCTTTAACCCAAAAAGGCAAAGGCGAAAATAGTTCATATACCTTCTATTTTAACTTATTAACGTTAAATAACGATAAAAACCGTTTTAGTAACTTTAAAAACGCCGATTAAACTATTCGGAACGCTTACAAATACGAATAAGTAATTAATATATTAAATATTAACACTTATAAATTGTTTATTACTATAAATAACAGCTTATTTTTTAAAAAAAATTATAAAAAACCCAAAACGAAAAATATAACTTATAGTTATTTTTATAAAAATTAAAAAAAAACCTTTTACGCGGAATTTTTAAATTTACGTTTTTTAACAAAATTACCTAAAAGTCTTTTATTAATATTAAATAAATATTAAGAAAAAAAAGATACCTTTATAAAAAAGCCAAACAAATACAAGGTACGTATTTATATAAAAGGATTTATATAGCGAAAAAAAATTAACGAT
The DNA here is from genome assembly GCA_004155055.1 of Monosporascus sp. CRB-8-3. Taxonomy (NCBI): domain Eukaryota; kingdom Fungi; phylum Ascomycota; class Sordariomycetes; order Xylariales; genus Monosporascus; species Monosporascus sp. CRB-8-3. Next base: position 9,496 of record QJNZ01001022.1, on the reverse strand, counting down.
AACGAAACCATAGCAAATACCGTAAAGGCAATGTATTAAAAGATTTTAATGGCGTTAACCGCCCTTTTAGGATGGTATATATTCCAGATAAACTTTAGTATTACGTATTTAAACGGCAAATTAAAGGAAAATATTTATATAAAATAATTTCCGATATTAAAAAAATATTTTAATACGTATTTAAAGGATAAAGAAATATATAAATTTTCCCTTAAAAAAGTTATTAAATTAATAAACTTATTATACGGCTTAAAATAAACCGGAGCTGCTTAATAAAAAAAAGTAAAAAAGATATTCGTAAAATAAGGTTTCCATTTATCAATTTCGGATAATACGATATATTATAATCCTAAAATAAGAAACGTTATTACCTTATATATAAATAACTTCTTACTTTTCGGCCTTAATAAATAACGTTTTAAGGATATTGCTAAAAGGATTATTAAAAACGTCTTAATTAAGAACTTAAGTAATACGGACTAATATTTAAACGTATAAATTATCCGTTTTTTACTAATAAAAAATATCAAGTTAAACTAATAACAGTATATTAAGAAATTACTAAAATTAATTAGCTTAAACGAGATAAAAAAAGAACTTATATTATTCGTTAAGGATTACTTAAAATATGCTATAAAACATAAAGATATAATTAACAAAAAAAAAAACGTTTAAATATACGAATTTAGTAAGGAAATTTAACTTTTCGAATTATATTAATAGATCAAATATAACGTTTATAACGTTAATTTAAGTAAAGTTTATAAGTAACCCGGTATCCAAATATTAGAAATATATTAAAAAATTACCGAAATATTTAAACGGTATATTAAATATATTTTTTCGGTACCGGAAATTACGAAAAAATTACTTATATTATAAATATAACAACCTACAATTATTCGGAATAATAAATATAAATTTTGTAAATAATTACAAATTAACAAAATTTACGATAAACTGTATATTCTTTATAACCGGAGCACTTATTTTATAAATTTCGAAATTATAAGGTATTATTATTAGATATATTACGGAAACAAAATACGTAAAAGCAGGAATAGCAGTTATAAAGGCAGCTGGAATTAGAAACTTTTTAACAAAGTTAAAGCTTATACCTAAAGGTTTTATTCCTATTTTAAAGGATAATATAAATACGTTTAAATAAGTAAAAGAAATACAGATAATACGAAAAAAACGTTATATTCGAATTAAATATTATTACGTACGTTAGGAAGTCCGAAAAGGAAATATTAGTTTTTAATACGTAAAAAACAAAAATAATCCTACCGACGGATTTATAAAACTATTTAATAAGGTAAATTTCGAACGGTTTATAATTAACTTAAAACTTAAGGAAATATAAGAAAAGTTAAAAAATATTTAAGATTTAATTAAAGTAACTAGCAAAAGAATAATCCTATTGGATTCCCTTTATACGGGAAAAAAAGCGTTCCTCTATTAAAACCTGTTTTTCGTTATTAAAACAATTACGGCATTTTTTTTACAAATACCCGAAAGTATCCGTTTACCTCTTAATTTTAAAGCTTTAACCTTTTATAAAATTATTTATTTATACGTAACCATAACCTTTTACGTTAATTTTTACCTAAAGGCGTTAATATCCTATATATAGCTTATAACTAGTTAATATCTTTTAATTAACCGGAAAAAAACCTTTATTTAATAGTTTTTTGTAAAAAAAAACCTAAAAAACAATAATCTTAATTATTTATTAACGTTGCCGTTAAAAAATAAAACCGATTTTTAAAGTTATAAAACCTCTAACGTAACAGGCTGGTATATATAAAACGTTTTCCTATATTAACGCCCAGCCTGGTCCGAAATATTTCGGAAAAAGTAAACCTTATATTCCGGGACAGTTGTGAAAAAACGGTAAAACGAAAAAGCCGGTTTTTTAATACAACGGTTAATTACGTAGTATTATTTTAGATAAGAATAACAAAGACAAAAATTTAAATCTTATATAAATTAAAAATTTTAATAAATTTTCTTAAAATTTTAAATCTGATTTTAAAAGATTACGTAAATAAGGTTACCTAACGTAAAAGGGCGTATCGGCAGTTGGTGCTTTCAGGTACCCGCGGCTGGTACGTCTAGGCTATAAATATTACCTAGGATAACTTTATCTAAAAACCATCCTTTATATAGTTAAACGTGTATATAAAGGCGATTGCCCCCAGATTTCTTTAATCTTTCCTAGAATAACGATACGCACTTTATTAGAATCCTACATTTAATCACTATAACTGCTAACAAATATTTTATTTATAAATTATTTTTAGTTAAAACGGACGTTATTTATTTCGAATAATCGAATAATACATATACCTAAATATTAATTTATTATTCCGAAGTTATTTATAAGAACGTTGCCGGCGATAACGTCTATTATAATTTTTAAATCCGTTTTATTAAGGTTAAAAAATAAAAAATTATCAACGTATAAAATAATTACGTTACGGGTTTTCGTATTAAAATATATCGTATCGTTAAATAATAATAATTTAAAGTTATATTTATTAAATATCGTTTGGATTTTTTTTTATTATACGGTATTAATTTAATTATTTTTTTAAGCGTAAAATTAAAACGTTATTTTTTATTTACATATATGTCGAAATACTTTTATATTAAGGGAAAACGTTTATACAAATTTACTTTTTTAAGTTATTATTTAAATAAATACCTATAAAATCGATTTATTAAATATATTATTTTATAAACGTTACGAACGTTATAAAAATACGTTAATATATCGTATATATAATAATTATAATTATTTCGTTATAATCGATTCTTTTTTATTAGATAAAATTACGTATAACGATACGAACTTTATATTTTTCCAATTTATTTATTAACGTAAATTTTTTTTTCAAACTTTATTTAATATTTATTAAGTAATTTTTAATAACTTTAATTGTTAATTTAAAAGTTAAAATTCCCCGTTATAAATTTTATTTAATCTTTTTATAAATAGCTTTACGCTATAAATTTTATTTAAAGCTAACTATAATTTCCTTAAAACTAGGCCCGTTATTATTTACGTTAAATAAATAATATATATTATTATTAAATATATTACGTACGCATATTTATTCGTAAATTTATTAAACCGTATTTACGGTTATTTAGATTTCCGTAAAAGTTAAATTCCGACTTATTAAAAAAATTAAAATTTTAAATATGTGGATAAAATTAATGTTTTTTTAAATTAAGGCCGTTATGATTTCGGGGTTTTTATTAAATATTTTATATATATATAATTCGGGCTTAACCTTTTTCGGTTTATATCGTTTCCGTTTTACGGTTTTCGTTTCGTTATCCGTTTAGTTATTTAATATAACGTTGTTATTATGGTTATAAACGTTAACGCCTTTTTTTCGGGGTTAATAACGGAATTTACGTTATATATAAAAAGGTAAAAATTTTATGACCTTTTTCGGATAAGGTAATTTATCCGTTTTATTTATTATATTTATTTTTTAGTAAATTCATATATACGATATAATTAAAAAACGATTGCGTTTTAATAATTAGACATTATAGTTATAAATATTTTAATAATTTAAAAATAAATTTTTAATATTTCGTATTTTTAGTTTTTTAACTTTAATTCGATAATTTTTATCGATTAAGATTATATAATAGTTATTAATAATACGTAAATACGCGTTATCCGGTTTATTCGTTTATATTTTATTATATAACGTTCGATTCTAATATTTTTATAATATAATATAATTAATTATTAATTATTTAATACGTTGTTATGTATAAATTATCGTATTTATAATATAATCTTAAAAATAAATCGGAATATATATCTAAATAATCGTAACATAAACGTTATTTTAAATAAAACGTATATTTCGTTCCGGAATACCGTTTTAATATTAATTGTAAAAATTAAAGTTAATTAATTTAACCTTTTTAGTATTGCAAAAGGTTTCGAAAAAATTTGTTCCGAATTTCTTTTTTATTAATACGAAAAGTTTTAATTATTTTGTAATCTAAAGTTAATTTAATTTTTACGGTCGTTATCTATAAATAAAGGTATTATTATACCTTGTCCTTAATTTTATACGTTTTAAAAATACGGTAACGGTTAACGTTATTTATAATTAAGCTGTAATATATATTGCCGTTAATCGTAACGGTTTTAATTTGGCCCATATTATATTAAAATAATTCCTTAATATATATTCCTTTTTCTTAGTAGTTTTTCGAAAATATCTTAGTAATTTTAGTTCGATTATAAGCTTTATAAGCGATTAATTTAACGTTTATTTTGTTTAAAGTTATCTTTATAATTATTTTAATAATTTATTTTAGCCGTTTATTACTAAAATGGCATAAACGGCGATTTTAAAAAATGAACTTTTTCAATATTATTTTTATTATTAAATTTTACTATTAATAGTAAAGGATTATAAAAATTTTCATATCTCGTTTATTTTGCCTTGTATTATTTTTAATACGTATTTTTATTAGGTTTCGTTAATTAAGCTGTTTATAAAAGGTTTTTTTCGTTCGTACGTTTAAAGAAAGAAGTTTTTCTTTGAAACGTTTATTATAGTTAATTTCGTGCCGTTAGTATTATTTAAGCAATTTTGATTAAGGTATTCTTTTTATTTTTATTTTTATTTTAAAAGATTCGTAACGGGAATATAAGTATATATAATATATATCGTAAAGCAATCGAGTTGTATTCGTTTTTAGTTTTTTTAAACTTCTAGTTAATTATGTAAATTATTTCGGCTTAAATTAATTTTTTATAATAATTATACACTTTTTGTTCCGTATATTTAACGATTATTTCGAAAGGTAATTTTTGGCGTTATTTATAACAAATACGTTAATTTTCGAATTTTACAGTATTTTGTTACGGTTTTCCTTATATATATTATACGATTAAAGGATTAAGGCTTAAAGTTTGTTTCGTATATATTCGTTTTTAAATTCCTTATCAAAGTTTTCCGTAACTGATTTTATATTTACCTTTAAACGTAGTACCAGTTCGGATATATTAGTATTTCCGGATTTGGACTTTTCGGGGCGTTATATGTCGTTTTTTCGAATAAAGGCGGCGACGCCCTTTAACACGTCGTTTTATTACGTAACGCGCTGAACGTTTTTTATAACGTAGTTAAATAATTTTATAATTTTTTTTATTTCCAATTAAATAACTTTTGCGGTATATTTAGTTTAGCATTTTTAAAAGGTTAATTACATAGGTTTTTAAGACCGTTTAAGCTAAAATGCGCCTTTAATAAACGTTATTAACTATTAACCTTATTGTTATTATTATTATTATTATTGTTAAGTTTGCCGTTATTACCGTTTCGTCCGTTATTACGTTAACCGTTTTATTAGCCGTTATTATTTTTATTTTTTTTGGGCTTTTAATAGTTTTTAATTAAGTAATTATATTTCCTATAGTTTTAATAAAGCCGTTCGCCTTTAGCGTTTTATAAGGGTTTATTATTGTTATTTTTCCCCTTATTATCGTTATTATTATTTCGGGCGTTATAACTTTAATTCCTGGGCTTATTATTACCGTTTTTATTATTTTTAATTTTTTTTATTCGGTAGTAAAATTTATTATTAAAACTATTTATTAGGCGGTGGATTAAAGAATTAATTTGCAAAGTACGGAACTTATTATTCGATACTAATTACTTACCTTATTTTTAACGGCAATTAAAAATATAATAACTTATTAATCCTTATTTAGTTTTATATTATATTCCTTAATTTCGCGCATTAACTTTTAAAATTTCGTAATAAAAGCGATTAGGTTTTTATTATCGTAACGGTACTAATTTAATTCCTTTTAAAAAGAGCGTTAATAAGTTTTTCTAATCGTAATATAAGTTTTACGGAAAGTTTTTAATATATTCGAATTTTTTTTAATTCCGGTGACGAATTTTTTAAGCGTTTAATATATCGTTTTAATAATTGTTTTTGCCAAACGTAATTTATTAAAAATAAAGAGTTTTATTTTCTTTTTATGATTTATCTTTTTAAATACGAAATCCAAGGCGTATTTCTAAAATTCCTAATTTTTAAAGCTTTTTAAGTAGTTTTTCTTATTTAAGGCGAAGTTAAAACGTTTCTAATAAAATGCGGAATTTTTTTTTAGAATTTTTTTTTTTTTGTATTCCGTTTTCTTATTTTTTTTGTTCCGGTTATAATAACGTTTTTTCCGATTATTATTATTCGAATTATTTAAATTACTTTCCAAATCCGAATCCGAATCCGAATCCGAATCTAAAATTAACAATAAGGAGCTAAACGATAAAAACGAGCTATTATTATTTCCTTTACCGTTATTACCTTTCCCGCTACCGCGTCTATCGTTATTTCGTAACAAAAAGGAAAGAGATAATAATACAAACCGTTTCGATAAATACAACGATAACGTTCTTATTCGTAAATTATTATTAGCTAAATTCCGCTAAAGATCCGTGGGATTTTTTAAAAGGGAAAGTATTTTTTTTTGTTTTTCTTTTTTCCTTAAGTTCCTTATTATATTCTAAGCTTTTAATAATTCCGGTTTTATTAACGGGCTATTACTAGGATAAAAGTCGACTTTTTTCGTTAATATCATTTTAAAACGTTTAAATTGATTTTTATATAAGTTACTTATAATATAAATCCGTTAACATTATTTTTTTTAAAGCCCGTTAATCCTATTTAATTCATTAACGTTACTTTCGTTTAATAACTGCTTTATTAATTAATAATTCGACTTATTTACGTAAATATTTTATCTTTGCGTAAAGACGTTCTTTATTAAAATAGAACTTTAACAAGTCCGTAAAGGTATTTTGAAATCTTAAGGCTTCCCTTTACTGGGCGACGAAAGAATCGTATAAAGGTATTAACTAAATATTTTGATAAAATTTTATTATATAATATATTTAGCCGAATAAACTTGTTTTCGTAATTATTATTAATTACGTTAACTTTAGGCCGGTTAATTAAAACCTTATAATATATTAATTATAATTTCGTAACGATATATTGCGAATAACAAAAACAGAAAAATTCTTACTGCAATCCTTCTTTAAAAAATATAAAAGATATTATTATATCAAGATTTACGACGTTAATTTAACTGTTATTGGTATTAAAATGTATATATTACTTGGTTATATTTAAAATATATCTGTTTTAAGTGTAAAAAGTTAATTAAAAAGGTAGGTGCGCTGGATTTATTTAAGACGCGTTCGGGTAAGCGTCATACGGGCCAACCAACCATGTTGCATCCTAACGTACCGAATTCTAATACCTTTAAAGTAATATTTAAATTCCTTAAAGGTTTTAATAATAATTATAAATTTTTTATTATAAATAAGGTAATTTAATTCGGTACCGTATAATTTGTAAAAGTAAAAGGCAATAAAGTATAATTTTATTTATTTATTTCGTTAATAAATTACCGTTTTTAAAGCGAAATCCGAAATATTAGTTTTAAGTTTTTTTAATTTATTTAAGTCGTATATTATTAAAATAGGTTTATTGGTAAAGGTGTCTTTAAGCTGCTAAAAGGTTTTTTCCGTAACTAGGGTTTATATAAATCGTCGATTTTTCTTTATAAATTTTATTAATAGTATTACGATTTTGTTAAAATGTTATACGAATCGTCGATAGTAATTAGCAAGTTTAAGGAACGTTTGTACTTTAATAACGTTATTAGGTATTTTTTTAATTTTTAATTATATCGATTTTTTTGGTATTTATTTTAATGTATCCGGGAGTAATAATGTATTTTTAAGTATTTGATTTCCTATATATAAAAACAATTTTTTTTTTTTTTTTTTTTTTTGCATTTATTAAAAGGTTAACGTTTTATAAAGTTTATAAAACCTCATAAACATATTTTGTATATTCCTTTTTTATCCTTCAATAAATAAGGATATTATCGAAATAATATATAATAAAAATGTTAAGATATTTCCGAAATACGTAATTATTTATTTATTAAAAAGTTATTACTATATTTGTAAATCTGAAAAAAATAACGAAATCTTTAAGTACTTTATATTTCGTTTTAAAGGTTATTTTTTATTTATTTCTTGATTTAATACGAATTTATTTATATATTTTCCGTACGTTTAAAGTTATAAATTATTTAGCGTTTGGTAATTAATTTTTAATTTCGGTAATAATAGATAATAATAGGTAATAATATTTTGTTTTTAACAGTAATATCGTTATATATTTAATAATTAATAATAAATCGTAATTTTCTATTTTTTTCGTAAAATAATCAATATTAAGTACTCGGTTAATAATTTAGAATATTGTATATATTTTTTTCGTAATTTATTTTTTACGTCGTTACGAAAAACGTAGAGTTTTACCTTATTTACGTTATATATAAGGTAAAAAACCGTTATTTTATTCTTTATATTGTAATAATTCCCTATCGAACTTTTTTTTAAAAAACTTTTTATATTTGTAATATTATAATAATATTTTTATAATATAGTTTAATAATTTTTCGAGTAGTATTTATGAGTTATCGTTTATTTATCGAAATCGTATGGTAAAATTCGCAATAACGCGCCGTACTTTTTATTATACGTTTTGTTTTAAATATACTTTATTCTTTTAGGTAGTAAAGTTTTTATCGTATTTTTATTCCTGTATTTGTTATTTTACTCGATCGAATGATAAGATTTTAAATTTTTTTTGTTTTTTGTTTTTACATTAAGAAATAAGCGGAAGTTTATTTATTTAGTTTTTTTAATCAATTAATGGGTTATATTAACGTAATTATAGTTTTTCAAGGATTATATCGTATTTAGTTAATAAGATAATATCGAAATTAATAGTCTGGTTTTTTTTAATAAAATTTTAAGATAATTAATTTTGCGTTTAATTTATCTATCGTCGTAAGTAAATTTTTAACCTTTAGTATTCTCGACCTTATAAAGGTAATTTTTTATTGCAATTTTAATTAATTTATTATTTCCGGATTAATATAATTAGTAATTATCATTCCGCAGTCTACTATTACGGTGTACCAGTTTTTTTTAATCCGTATTTGTATAGTAATAATATTATTGCCCGTAGTTCCGATTATTATATTTAGAGCCTTTTTAAGATGCTGTGGTTTGATTTTTTTTTTTCTTTTATTTACTTATAGTTTTTTTATCAGTAGCGTTGTTTTTTAGGGGTTTGCAAAAGTCTTTGTAAAATCTTTACGTCCTAATTGTTTTATGTTTAGAATTTTTTTAGTTATTTTTTTATTTGTTTTATTTATTTTTAAAGTTATTTAAATCGTAGTCGTATTTTTTGTTATATATCAGTTTATTTTATAAGTTTTTTGATTTAATTTGTAAAAGTTTAAAATGTTTTTTTCGTCTGGTAATATTAATTACGAACTGTTTTTTTTATTAGGTATTCTGTTTTTTTTTTTTTTTTTTTTTTTTTTTTTTTTTTTTTTTTTTTTTTTTTT